>CAJUYI010000624.1:81258-111921 GCA_910591695.1 Galerucella pusilla | reverse complement strand
ACAACGATGTAATCCTCCGATGTCAGAAGATTGCGCCACCCTGTATAATCATAAACTCGTTTGTACCGCTGTGGGTGTCAGGTGTGTCGCTTATTCGTGGACAAACTTCCGCCATCCCTTTTTATTTCTATATTTTTTTTCGCCGCCTCTGTCCATGAAATTCCTTTTTCTTTTAAAATTTCGGCTATTGTGTTATCCCATGTTTTCTTTGTGCGACCTCTTTTTCTCTTGCTTACTTCTCTAGCTTGCCAAATCCTTTTTGCTGGTCTACTGTTATCCATTCTAAAAAGATGCCCAAACTTCATCTCTGTTGCTTGTATTCTGCTTTTGAGTGAGTTCCTAAGTACCCAGCTTTCACTACCATGCACAAGGATTGGTCGAAAGACTGACTTGTACACATTCAATTTGGTTTTAGTTGTAATTTCTTTTCTTCCCAGGAAATTTTGATTTAATGCGTAATATACTTTGACTGCTACACTTATTCTTTCGTTCACTTCTGCTTCCTGTTTTCCATTGTTTTGTATATCTACTCCCAGATATTTGAAACTCTTCACTTGCTTTATCGGCATTTCATCAATTTCTATATTAAAGTGCTCTTCTCGTCCCACCATTATTTTTGTCTTTTCCATATTCATATTCATGTTTCGTAGTTTCAATATATGCTTCCATGTTATTAAATTATGTTTCAGCTCTTTTTCGTTTCTAAAGAACAATACTAAATCGTCGGCAAAAACGCATTCAGATATTCCAACTACCTCCATATTTCTATAACCTATTTGAATTTGTTTAACTTTTGTTTTTACTTCCTTCAAAATATCATCCATTATAATTATGAATAATGCCGGGCTAAGTACTCCTCCCTGTCTTAATCCTTCTTTTGTTATGAAATCATCGGACTCTTCATTATCTTTCCTTACCCGGTTTCTGGTTGTTTCGTAAATGCATTATTTATTATTTTTATACCGACATTTTTAGTATGTAAATTATAGAATGATGAACTATACATAATTAATTTTATCAAACGAAATGCTTTACTGATATTTCTTCTGTCTTTCTATATTTCAATTAGGCTAAGTTACACATTACATATTTATCCATTATCATTATAATATAGGGTATTTTAGGAAAAGGTGGTTTCTTCAACACCACTTATTGCTCTATTTATCCTAACAACTGGGCCTTCGGACTTCGGTATTTTTCAGTATAACTGGCTAACAATGTCATCGACGGTGTATATGACCGTCTAATATCAAAAAGCAGGTTTGTTCATGAGATGTTAGCTTCAAAAAAGTGCCTAGTCAGGATTGAGCGTTACTCATCTAGTCCATTATTCCCATTCAACATTTATCCATTCATCTTTGCACTTTATTCTCATAATTGATTTTACAGTGAGGTAGATAATTTATGTACACTTCACGGATGAAATAAATACAACTATGTCTAGGTCCTATCTATAATATTAATTTTATACTAAAATTGCATTTACTTATATTCGTTTTTTGTGTAAAAATGTAAAAGACTGATTGTAAAATAAAATTTAATACCGTACTAACACAAATATTTAAAAGAAACTAGTTTTGTTATTATTATATAGATTTTTGTGAACTTGAATGAATCCTTAAGCACCAACTGTTGCTTGGAAGCTCTGTAGATTTTATCCACAAACTTTTGCTCGGTAGTTCAAATGAACTATAAATATCGGTAGATATTGATATGCCACAAACGTTTGCAGTAGATTTATCACACAAGCTTTTAAACAGTATTTTAAGTAATCTATTGGTGAATTTAACTATAAACTTTTGCTTAGTAGTTCAATTGCACTATCGGTAAATTTACACCACAAGCTTTTGCTAAATAGTTCAATTAAACTGTCAGTACATTAAAGTTCACTTGTCATTTTCAAAGTATTTGCCACTCCGATCCTTTTTATTAAGATTGGTCATTATATTTTGGGTGCAACTTTGGGTGTGGGGACTTTTGGTAAAGTAAAAATTGGCGAACATCAGCTTAGCTCCCATCTTTTTTATTTATAAATAATTAATTTCATTCCAAAACTTGTTTTTTTATGCCAAAGCGCTTTTTCAAAATGTTTTCCAATTATTGTCACATATTGGGCGGAGTAGAATTCAATGAGACCTCTGACGGAAAAAATTCTAACTGTCGCAACGAGTAAAACAATTCGTTTTGCATTGTTTTTGTATTATATGCAAAGCAACGTAATTACCGTAAATTCGCACTTTATTTGTTTAATTTGTGTCAGTGACAAGTTTAAAACTGTGTTTTTCTATTTAACTCAACTGTCATCATTTCAGAGGTAATTCTCATATATAATCAGAGATATTATGGAATACAAACCTACCTTTCCTGCAACATTTGTAGATATAATAATATCAAAAATAAATTAAAAACAGGAAATCAGACCTAAAACTAAACAGTTAATTGACCGCTTGTTGTACTTTTCACTCAATACAAACCCACCTTCCCTGCAACTTTTGTAGATATAAATATATCAAAAATAAAATGAAAACACGAAATCAGATCTAAAACTAAACAGTTAATAGAACGCTTGTTGTACTTTTCAAAAATATCAACCATACTTATTACTCCAAAAATAAAAATATTAGGAGTCAAAATTTAGTTTAACAACACAAAATACTAAAGCACAATCAAAGAAAAGGCAAAATTTTTACAAAACACACACTGAAAATAACTAAAACAGCAAAAATAAAACCAATTAAATATCAAAGGGCTTATACGGCAGCTGATTTGTTTTACTCGTTACTAAGATGACATTGACATTTTAGAGCGACATCTATCGAATTCTACTTTTCCCAATAGACAATGCTTCTGCCTATCACTTTCTAAGAAAATTTTGTGTACTACTTTAATTTTTATTTTCACATATTTTTCAATTTCGGCAACTTTGGTGAAAAGGAATTTAAAACCTCCTATTAAGGTGCAAAAGAAAATGGAGTATAGCGAAAAATTATTTTAATACGGCATTGTTAAAGTATATGAAAACAATGTTACACGGTAGTAATATTTTTATTTCTACTAAAAATTAAAACTAATAAAGTTCTTCGAGTCCATTTTCAGTCAATACGTTGGCGGTGATTTATTTATCTTGAGATGGAAACCAAGAGGCGCACGCTTCACTCGCAATTTCGCACATTGCGGATAATGCTTTACCAGCATTTTCGAAATCTGAAACATAATTCTATTTAGTTATAAAATCATTGTCCAAGAGAAGCATGTCATGTGTATGAAGAGGTGAATCATTTTGGGTATCTGGATGGCTGGACAAGCAAACAGAATTGATAGGAAATCTAAAGGTGTCAAAAAATACGAAAGTTTAGTTTGACAATATTACTAGATATAACTATTGAATACAGCATTATATCTAGGACTCAAGCTAAATTTGACCAACTGTAAATGCAAAACTTGGGTTGTTTCATGTTAAAACCTGTTGAAATGAATTCATAATAACACTAATAATTAATGAACAACTACTTTCATATATACCATTGTTTCCTGTTCTTTTTCCAAAAATAGATCCATTAAAAGGGGGTCTTCTGTAAGCTGCATCTGAAGAAGAAATTGCTCCAAACATGACTATAGCTACGACGCATAAAATCGCCAAAGTCCTTTGTAGTTGGCTGTTCATATCTGAAATCAGAACATTGTTTTCTACTAGACATTTGCCATTTTTGAAGACAACTAACATTTGCTTTTATTAGAACAATTTTACTGGATTTATTTACAACCCTCAAGCTAGAGCAGGACTGCCTGTGTTAATAAACAACACTGGAAGCTGAGCACAACCTGGAACATCAATTCTTGACAAATTTTACACAAGATAAGCTGGGCGTAAGCATTTGTGAAGATGTGCATGTGATCAAGACAAGAGGAAAAAGGGAAGAACATTATCGCAATGTGATGTTAAATTAACATGACTGTAACAATTATTTGCATAGTGGGGAAGAAGTCTCAAAAACTAATGCTATGGCAGGTTGTGTGTAGGTACATCTGTTTCTGTAGAAAATTACATTTTTTAAGTAAAAGTATAATATAGTGAATTTGAAAAGTATAAAATATATTTAAAAACTGTATAGATTATTGAGCAAATGTATAAGAGGTTATTCAATTAAATTGAACAGTATATACAAATTGAGAGAAAAAAACAAAATCTTGAATAATTGAAGAGAAAAATTTCTTGTTGAAGGTCACCTATTGTGTTGAAAAATAATTCAAAGAGATGCCTTGTAGCTGCCACAGGAGCTTCTTTAACAACTACAAAACTGTTGAAGAAGAGTTATACAACAAAATGAAATAGCTCTGTTATTTTTGAAAGAAAAACTTTCTGTAATTAGAACGTATAAATAAACAATGAAAAAACGATTATACCAACTTCTGAGTATTTCCAGAGAAACGCAAAACTTGTTGGTAGGTATAGCACACACTGAATAACTGCAGCGACTGAATTTTGCTGAAAAATGTCGCTACTTTTATATTTTCCACTGGTTAGAGCATGCCTGATGGACACTTCATTTCTGGCGCGAGTAATTAAGATTCCATTTGCTGTCATATTTCAAAGTTAATTCGATAAATTATAGCGAATTTCCCTCGGCACTGACATGTTTCGATCCTGTGTAATAAATCGAGTTATTTTATTTAACCATTTTCTGTTGTTTCCTATGTTTGTTCATTCCTCGGCAACGAATTCAATTTGTCACAAGCTCAGTTATAATGTTACGGTAAAATTTGTGATTACAATGCAGCATTGATGTCTACAATAACCAAAAAGTACAAATTAGTATCATATGAAGACTTCTTGGTTGGAGTAATGAAATAATATCAGATCTGGTACCTTATAAATGTCAATTACATTAATAATTACCAAACAAGAAGGATCAATAAAACTCAAAGTCCAAACCACAATTTTAATATTGTCCACCAAAAGGACAAATTGTTCAGCAACTAGTTTCGGTACAAAATTACCATCATCAGGCTACAATAGAAATGTTATACTTATCAAAAAAGATCTCATGAGATAATGTTTACAATTGAGACAAAATACATCAATATTATTGAAATAAGATAAAATAAATATAAACTACAAATTATTTCAAATCTAAAGTGATATTAATATATAAATAATAATACAGTTACCTTAATGAAACATTAACAACAGGAAGATAATTAATTTGCCGTCAATCCATATTATTGTTTAGACAAGTGAAAGTGGTTCAGAAAGAAAAGTAAAATTATTTGAAAAACATGAAGGATTATTGTGAAAATTGTAAAAATGCAAAATTGAAGGCATTGAAGAATATTAATTTAAATTTACATTTGAAATATCCAAATGGATAGTTATTGAAGAGAATTAGTACCGAAGTATGAAATTGGGGTACTAAAATCTTGAAAGGGACTGTCATTAAAGCACATGTACTTTAGTGACATTGAGTTATAACTAACTTTTAAAAAATTTTATAATTTTCAATAAATGGATATTTTACTAGTTAAAATCCATTATGATCTATATAATTTTCATTTTGATAATGAGTTCAATAATTTCAGTGGCTAATAGATAGAGAGTCCCTTTCAAGATTTTAGTACCCCAATTTCATACTTCGGTACTAATTCCTGATGATGGTAATTTTGTACCGAAACTAGTTGCTGAACAATTTGTCCTTGGTGGACAATATTAAAATTGTGGTTTGGCCTTTGAGTTTTATTGATCCTTCTTGTTTGGATTTTTTACAACCACATTTGGAATTAATAATTACATTTATTTCTTATCTATAGTTCAATAAACTGGGATTAAGATTAAAACGCTGATCTGTTCAAATTTCATCAAGTCTTTCTATCTCTAAAATTACTGAAGGTAGCAAATACTTGGTTTTGACTTTATTTCCCTAAATATATGGTCACAAAGAAGTGGGTGGCAGATAAATTTCTATAATGGTGGGTAATTTCACCAGGACAGAGACTGGCGAAACCGTTTATTAGAGGACAACAAAGATAGGAAAACTGTCAAAGCAGTAGGTATGTTAAAAGAAAAGAAGCTTACCAGGCAGGCAAAGCTAATTAGATTGACAGACAAAGCAATGTGCGGATTCTGTCACCTAGAGAAGGAAACTGCAGAGTACATCCTATACCTACCTGTGCCCAGTGTGACTGCTTGGCGATTGTGCGCTTTATTCTACTAGATACTAGGCGATGAGGAACCAAAGGCAAAAGATTATATCAAAGGTCTCGAGGCGGCATCTATATTCAGAGGAGCACGCTACTAATATCCTGTGTCATTCCTCATATTTTCTAAATATTATTCGGTCTTTCTTTTAAAAGTAAGTAAGTAATGTTTATTTAGCTCCAAGCTAATTACAAACAACTATAATTCTTGAATAGATGAGGCTTTTACTTGATGTAGATAGTTATGAAATCAAACAATTTTATTTTGTTAAATCTACATTGTATTTAAACATAAAGTGACGCGTTTCGCTAACACAGTAGCTTTCAAATGTTTGATTTCATAACTAACTATAATACTATTTATATACAATATACAAAAGAAAAAAACTTAAAACTAAAATGTCCCATCTCTAAGGAATAAACTCACATTTTTATTGAATATGTACACATTTTTACTGTTTTTAATATAAGTTGGTAGCGAATTGTAAAGTCGAAGCCCATCAGAGAACAGTGATTTCATGAGAAATGATTTACTACATTATAATGTTGGTTTGTACCTACGTAATAATCGGCCATGGAGTTCAAACCTAGATACTTGTAGATCAGTTAGGTACTGAGGTAATTTTTTATTAATTATCTTGTAAATCAACACCAGGTTAGCTTTTTCAACATTTTGTTGGACTGACAACCAATTCAATTGTCTAAACAAATTTTCAATAAGAACGCGCCTACCACATTTGAGTAATATTCTCATACATTTGTTTTGCAATATGTGCAGACGAGTTAGTTGTTCTTTGGAGCACGAAAGTAACAACGATGTGAAGTAATTGAAATGAGGAAGAATTATAGAATTGTATACAAATCTTTTTGACCATTGCAATTCTCCCAAAAAATCCAATTTTTGCCTAACTTTTTACATAAATAGTCCGCATACATGTCAAAAGTCAACTGAGGGTCAGCTCTTTCGATCTGAATATTATTTAACACGATCTTATGATTTTGTGCAATGAATCTAGAACAATTGTTTTTAGAACCAATAACCATATATTTGGTTTTATCAGCATTTAGTTTCAATTTAGAAGCACATAACCAATCGTACAAAAGCTGCAGCTCATTATTTAATACAGTTGTAATTTGGTCATAATCACTGCTAGCAACGGATATAAGTGTATCATCGGCAAATGAATTTACAAAAAACTTTTTAAAAACATTAACATATAAATGATGAATAGTAATGGCCCCTAACACACTACCTTGCGGTACACCGTAACAACTTTCCACTTTACTAGAGCAAATGTTATTAATCCTCGATACGTGATGACGATTTGTTAAATAGTTTTCAAGTAGTGTTGATTGCGAAATCCAGACTGTCCCTTGTAGAGTAGACCATTTTTCGCAAAGAACTGCTTTTAGCACTATTTCAATGATTTTATCTATTGTACTACAGACAGAAGATTAATAGACAGAGAGGATTAATACTACCTACTTTTCAAGAGACATTATAGTTGTCTAAATATCTTCTGTATGTATTCTTTTTGTTAATGATTTCTGGAAATAAATCGGAATCTTTTTTATATTCTTTATAGTAATTCAACGTTTAGGTAGCGTTCCAGCTACCGTTATCAAGAATAATCAAGATTTTTTATCAAATTCTGGTCCCTATATCTGACACTATAACCAAAAAACTTGATAACTATAGACAATCAATAATATTTTGGAGTAAGACTACAAAAAAAATGTTCTACGACCACTATCGAAAGTCGTCTTTTGTGCCTTGAAAAGCAACTGCAAAGTTAATGTTTTCCGCGAGCTGTCATATTTTGACATTATTGGCGCTCTTAAACAGAGATACTTAGTAGTTATTTTAATATAAACTGTAGAATAAAATATCTTCGTTGATTTTTGAATATCTAGGGAAATCTAAAAAATATCTGACATTAATGTAATAAGTGTTGCCTACGTACATTGGTACACGAAACTGATGAATACAAACAATGGCAATTGATTTTATTTTGATGTGATCGTAGAAAAAATCTTGTGTGTATCGAGCAGAAAGTCCTATGGTAGTCTCGACAGATTGCCGAGCTTAGCTAACGGTCGTGCGGCAATTTTCCGTCTCGACTGCCAAAGTACTACTTTCTGCTCTTGATACACAAATAGCTATTGTTGTCAAATGTTTAAAGTCCATTGACAGTAGATCACATACCTGATAAAATAAAACTTTTTGTACTTTTTGATATCACTACTCATATTTTAAATAGTAGTTTGTACAACAAGTGCGCAAAGCGTCACTTTTCCCACGAGCGCAAAAGTTTGTGGCTCGAGCCGCAAGGCGAGTGCCGCAAATCTAGCGAGTGGGAAAAGTGATTTGCGTACAAGTTGCACACAATATTTTTTCTACAACCACATTTATTAATGAAAGAAATACAGTCATTTATATAGTTATTTAATTTAAACTTTTAATAGAAACAACTTACAATATGAAAATAAATAGAAAAATCAGTTGAATGTATAATTAATTGTAAAATTTGAACAAATTTGTATTGAAACCTCAGGTAAAAAATTTTCGGTTGCAGTTCTAGCCTTTTCAATAATATATGGAAGAGTATTTTCAATGTCCGAATTGGACAACTCAAAAAATAAGTTATTTTGATCTTGGTTCATAATTCCTTAAATTGTTTAATTAATTAATTAAAATTGATAATGAAATAAATAGTTTACTTAGGTACTTTTGGTTTTAATTTAAAAATTGTACACAAATAAGAAATACACTATTAGGTTGAATTGTCAAAATAAGTTGACAGTTCATAGGTAGCTTTGTTTGACATTTCGGTGCGGAAAAGTGCCATAGCGTGTACTTTTCGCATTACTTTTCCAACGGCTATCAAAAGAATTAGGAAAGGCCTGCTTTGCGCATAAAAATTTGTGTAGAAAAGCGTGTTTTGCATAGTGGTTGTAGGAAAAATATTATTCAGTATTTTTTTTAAATACTTTCCAAAAGACATAGATAAGCATACTTCCTGCTACAGTTGCTGTATACTGGGTGCTTAAAATTTTGGGTGAAAAACATCATCAAATTTAGGTACAGGGCTATTAATTATAAATTACCCACCCCTACCATCGTTATTATTACTTTTAGAAAAACAAGTCTCGCATAAAAGTTGTTTGGTTACAGCGGAATTTTTTTAATATTCTATCAAAACTTCAGTCTTGAGTATTGTGCAAATTTGAGGGAATACAAAAAATAATATTCCTTTTTTAAATGGGACACCCTGTATATTCTCACATTTTTGGAATGGACTTTTTTTTCTGATTTCGAAAATATATAATATGTTACCCCTACCTTAAGGAGAAGAGAAAGACTAGAAGAACTGAGAGAAAATTGGAACTAATATTACAGTGTATCCCAAAACGCTTTAATGTTATTGTAGTGGTAGGAGTATTGGGTAAAACAACAATAATTTTAATATATTTATTTACAATAAATCTAAAGAAAGAATAAACTACACAGATTACACCAATATGCAATAGTGAATGTTTTACCACATAAACAAATAACGTGATCCATATTTAGCTTCAGGTTTAGGAACATCTGGAGGAAGACCAGGAGTTGCATCTTCATATACTGTCTTACCTTCTTTTTCTGGTCTAGGTCTTTCAGTTTTATGCACGTGAACTCGAGCGTAGTAATCATAAGGAGGCCTATCAAGACCTAAGTTATCCTTTACACATTTGTCAAAAACTGCTTGAGTTTTTCTACATCTGTAACATAATTATTAAAGGTATATTTCATGAGATATTTAGGTATAAAACAATTTTTTTAACTTCGACTCTACATCATTGGGGTTTACCCAATAATAATAAATACTTTTACTTACGGTACAAGAGCTTGATCTGGACTAGATTTATCAAGGCAGTGCACATACTGCATAAATTCATCAGCACAGGTTGATTTAATTTTTCTAAAAAAATTCAATGCGCAATTGGTAACAGCTTTGCCTTCATTAATGCATGCTCTGGGATCTTCTAGCTCAGTACGGCATAAAATGAACTCCTAGAAAATATTATTTTCAATCCTAACAACGATTAGGTAATACTTAACCTCACATTATTTTCCCATTCACAAGATTTGCCTAAATGAAAAGCACCAGCTTTTAGTGCGGGGCCTGATAAAGGAACTTCTTGGACAGTCAGTTCTTCTTCAGTGGGAAGAATTACATCGTCTGTAATACCCATAATCGAGTTCCAATTATTTGAATTCCTATAAATTGGGAAAAGTTATTTATCCTGAAACTTGACATTGACAGAAGGCCGATTGTGATTTTGTGACATTTAAAGATCGTTCGTTTTGTAGTCCGAGTGTAGAACTCAAATGAATGCGAATTAACCATAGATAAAAGCGATAAAACTGTCAAAAGTGTCAGATAGATGATTGGGATAAAATATTCGAACAAACCTGATTAAAGGTTATAAATGATGTGTGATTGTTTTTTCTAAAGAAAAATGTAATAAGTAAATTGAGAAACCCTCTTGTATGTTTACAAAAATAATATAGACATTGAACAAGTTAACTAAACTTTGGATAATATGGCCGAATCAGTAAAACCGGGGGTACAGCCCCTTGTTAAGATTGGTCACTATATTTTGGGTGCAACTTTGGGTGTTGGAACTTTTGGTAAAGTAAAAATTGGCGAACATCAGCTTACAGGTCACAAAGTGGCTGTAAAGATATTAAATCGTCAAAAAATTAAAAGTTTAGATGTTGTCGGTAAGATCCGTAGAGAAATTCAGAATTTAAAATTATTCAGACATCCCCATATAATTAAGTTATATCAGGTTATAAGCACACCAACTGATATTTTTATGATTATGGAATATGTTTCTGGAGGAGAACTTTTTGATTATATAGTCAAACATGGAAAGCTACAAGAACATGAAGCTAGAAGATTTTTTCAACAAATAATTTCAGGTATAACAGTATAAACAAACATTCATCAAGTCATTACATAGAAATAATACTGTAATTACTAATTTTTTGTTTTACCATTTCACTGCGCTCTTGATTTTTTATGTTACGTAGTTAGTAATTAGCTAAATACAATGCTATTTGATATTGAACATAGAGAATACTTTTTATTTTATAGGTGTTGATTACTGTCACAGACATATGATTGTGCATCGTGACTTGAAACCAGAGAATTTACTACTTGACCACAATATGCATGTAAAAATAGCTGATTTTGGATTGTCCAACATGATGATGGATGGAGAATTTTTAAGAACTAGTTGTGGATCACCCAACTATGCTGCACCAGAGGTTCATAATAAATACTATTTAAATTCACCCAATTTCTCAATTTGCATATTTACAGGTTATATCAGGAAAGTTATATGCTGGTCCTGAAGTTGATATATGGTCTTGTGGAGTAATACTTTATGCACTTCTTTGTGGTACACTACCATTTGATGATGAACATGTGCCTACATTATTTAGAAAAATAAAATCAGGAATTTTCCCTATTCCTGATTATCTAAATAAATCTGTGGTAAATTTACTATGTCAGATGCTGCAAATTGATCCAATGAAAAGAGCTTCAATTGAAGATACTAAAAAACATGAATGGTTCCAAAAAGATTGCCCAGCTTATCTATTTCCATCACCTGTAGAGCAGGATTCTTCCGTGATTGATACTGATGCTGTAAGAGAGGTAAATAATTGGAAAATTTTAATATACAATTTCATGAGTGCAATCAAGTCCTATATCTTGTATATCATCAAAAGATATTGGAATAAAATGCCAATTAAAGTTACTTTACTATACTTAAAATTTGATTGAGTATTCTCTATATCCAAACTGAATAGTTTTTGTGATATTTCAATTTTATGGTTAAAAAAATCCAACAATACCAAATTTATTATTTTTATTAGGTTTGTGATAAATTTGGTGTCCAGGAAGCAGAAGTTCATAGTGCTTTACTCAGTGGTGATCCACACGATCAACTAGCGATAGCTTATCATCTTATTATTGACAACAAGCGTATTGCCGATGAAGCAGCAAAAGCTGAATTAAAAGATTTTTATGTAGCTGGTAGCCCACCATCAACTAGCCCAAGTCCCAGTCCACATGATACATTCAATAGTCCTATGAAACCACACCCAGAAAGAATTGCACCGCAAAGACCTTGGCCTCCAACAACTGCTCCTGCTGATAGAGGAAAAGGTAATGTGAATTATGAATATAATTAAAATTAATTTTCAATTATTTCTAGTTAAAAGGGCAAAATGGCATTTGGGAATTCGTTCACAAAGTAAACCAAATGATATAATGATGGAGGTATATAGGGCTATGAAGGCATTGGATTACGAATGGAAGGTTATTAATCCTTATCATATTCGTGTTAGACGTAAGAATAAGATGCAGAACAGACATGCTATGATGTCACTACAATTGTATCAGGTAAATAACATTTAATAAAATACTTTTTTTTCTTCTTGGATGGTGGTCGTATTGATTTCCATACCTTGGCATCTTTGGTTTTTTTTATTTTCCAGGTATAGTTTCACAACATCCATTCTGTTACTCTAGTTCCGTGTACCATGATTACTAAGTTTAAATGTCTTAAATTATCAATAATGTTTAGTTATGATTATGTATGTATTTTAGCAAAGATTACAGAATAAAAATATAAGATGTTTCACTCGTTCGAATTTTTCGCGTAAAGCACCGATGCCGCTGGTGACTTGGATGGTACAGTACGTCGCTACGTCCTTACTTGCATTTAATTTGGCATATTATACGGGACGTCGCCCGTCGAGCACTGTTATTTTATAACGGTGTTTATAATTGGTTGTTCGTGTTTTATATTTATGTTGTATGGATTTTTTAAATTTATTAATTAATTGTTGAAATGAGCAAAAAGTCATATTAATATTTTTCTCTTTAATAGCAAAGCTTAAACACTAAATATTTTGTAATATTTGCTAATACAAAATTACGGATTTTTTTTTATAATAAGGATATTATATAAACAAGTACATTACGCAAGAAAACACAAAAATTCAATTCTATAGCTAACCAAAGGGAAATTGGTCAGTTCCTTTTGAACGAATTTTCTTAATTTTCTTTTCATCATCCATGTAATCAATTTCCTTTCAAATATTATGCCAGTCTCTATACCAGAGTCTGTATATATTTTACTCTCAAATGTATATTGATAGATTTGAAAAGACAATAGATTAAATTTAACACATAAACCAAACTCCAAACTTAGTATTTTACAACATTAATAAAATTTTTTAATAAAGGTATCCTGCAGCTGCTTCTCTTTTTACTGTTTCAACCTTGTCAATCCAAAAAATACGCGTTATTTAAAGATCAAAATTTAAGATTTAGTGGCCCCATTATTCTCGTGGCTAATGAGTATATTTAATTGAATTTGTGATAAATATCTGCTAGATTATCAATAAGTATCACAAAATTACTAAGATGCTGGATAAAAACTGTGAATTGATTCATTTTAAAAATTCAAGTTTATTTTTTACTTCCTTTTTCAAATTCATATCCCGAACATTTTTCGAAATAATTAACATTTAAAAATAAACCTTTGTGTGTGAAACATCTTATATTTTTATTCTGTAATCTTTGATTTTAGGTCGATTATAAGAGTTACCTTTTGGATTTTAAAAGCTTAAGCACAGAGGAAGCAGAGTCAAATGTAAGCAATGTTTTATTGGATGCCATTGCCACTCCAATCCAAAACGTTCCTATATCTAATAACAAACCAACTGGCCACCACACCATGGAATTTTTTGAAATGTGTGCTGCACTTATTATTCAGCTTGCTAGGTAAATGTATATATTTTTAATGACCTGTGAATTAAAAATTTATTAGTTATATATCAATAAACTATTGTTCTTGTTTAAAATAATTGTTTGCAGTTATTTCCGATCCTTTTATAACTACCTAAGTACCTAAAGAAGTACTGAGTATATTGATATCCAAATATATTCTGTAAGTTCCTTGTAGAATTACTTATTATTTTTTCTCTTATTTTTTGGGAATCAAACCATAATAATGTTTTTTATTTCGACGTTTCGGTAGCGTTCCAGCTACCGTTGTCAAGATTAACTAGTAATGAAATAATTTTTGGTCCCTATCTGACACAACGAAAAAATTTGACAACTAGACAATCAATATTTCGAAGTTTAAGACTACAAAACTTTGTTGTCAAATTTTATTAAGGTCCATTCATAGTAGATCACATCTGGTAAAATGTGAATAAAATATTCTATTTTTTATGACATTCTAACGATATGATAGTCTACTAGAAATGGAATCCAGTGAAGTACACGTTCCAGGAACGGATTTTATTGGGATAGCGCTTTTTTTCGCTTATTTTGGAAATGTTGATAAAACGCGTTTGTTGTTACTTTTTTGTGAATGATTATTTTTGTTTTCAAAATATGTATAACTCAGTTTGGTGATTTTGTGTATTGAAGTGTGTATCAATTAACAACTATTCCAATGATAAATCATAAGAAAATCTGGATAAAAACTTATGATGCTATCCTGATAACGCAGGTAATTGATTATTGGAAATTTCTCTCTCTAACATTGGTAGCCAAATTTGACTACATTCAGATGAAACACTTCATTTCTTTGGGTTGTATTGTGCCTAGGCAGTTGAATATTATTTCTATTCCAGAAGCTTTGTTTGTTTTATATAAGCAACTAGTTTGACTGTGGGGAATTTGAGTAGTTGTAATGGTAAAGTTAAATTAAACAAGTATATTTTAACAAAGATTTAACAAGTATTTTTTGTACATATTATAAATTTATTTCCTTTTCTTTTTTTCTGATATTGTGCTCAACACCCTTGGTAATTCTTTCAATAGATCTTCGTTACTTAAATTAAAATCATTATCAGCCCAAAAATGTTTCAATTCTGTCATTACCAAACCCATCACTTTTCCTCCTTCGACACCCTTTTCTTTTAGTATATTTCCACTTAACGGAAATTTTGGTATTTCCCAATTTTCCAACTCTTCCCAATAGGGAGAATTATTGTATTTTAAAACTTCCACAGCCATTGTTTTTGTATTTGCTGGTTTTGAGATAGATTTTAGGATTTGTTGTTGAAATGGCATAAGTGGTTTTGGATGTAATTTAGGTGTTCTGTTTTCGACTACATACAAGGCTAAATCTCTTTCAAAAGCCGATAATTTAAGTCTTGCATGTAATGTCTTGGCATCATCTACAGTCCTCAACAATGAAGAAACAACTGTAATAGCATTTAAATCTAAATGAGAGCTTTGTTTCCATACTCTTCTCAATTCTGATAAATCTGGATTTTCAGGTAAACCTAAAAATATAAATAATATATCAAAAAAGTAGATAGAAAATTATGAACTTTTTTTTATTTAAATTTCATTATTACCAAGGTAGGGTGCTAAGCCATTATCTATCATTACTACCATTATCTCTCCAGCAAATCGTCCTTTTAGAATTTGTTTCAACTCTGTCCAAATTCTTTCTCCAGATATATTCTCCAAACCCTTAGCATTGTCCCTAATAGCTTTTAAAGTATCTTCCTCATGTTTATTTGATTCTAAAGCTATTCTTCCATAAAACCTGAAATAAATAATGCTAAAATATGAACCTAAACTCGATAAATGCAAACTGGATGATAGAATTGTCTAAAGAATTACTTTTATTTAATGGTAAAACATTCAATTTCAACCTGAAGTATCGTAAAATCCTTAAATAATCCTCTTGTATCCTAGTAACAGGATTTCCAACAAATGCTACTCTATTTTTCTGAAGGTCATCATATCCAAAAAAGTAATCATAAACTGAACCATCAAAGCCTAAGAACATTGAGTTTATAGTCAAGTCTCGTCTAAGAGCATCTAGTAACCAATCTGTTGTAAATTGAACTTCTGCATGTCTACCATCTGTCACAACATCTATTCGTAAAGTCGTTACCTGAAAAAAGCTTACAAGTTTTATTTTGTGAAGAATTGTGGTGGATTATCAACTATTTTTTACAATTTTACTTTTTAAAAGCTACAAAGAAAAATGTTTTAACGTTCATTACTCATGAAATGTACCCAACTGGCAGGATTTACAGTTAAATTTAAACAAATTAAATGTCATCAATCCTTACCTCAAAATTTTCTTTGTCATTTATTCTAGGTGTAATAGTACCATGCTTTTCTCCATTGGCATTTATCATTCGGACTTTTTCTGATGTAAACATCTCTTTCATTTGAGTAGGAGTAGCCGTTGTAGCGAAATCTAAATCTTTTGGTCGTTTTCCCATTAAAAGGTCTCGTACAGCACCCCCTGCAATGCGAATTTCATATCCATACTCTTTAAATATGGATATTAAAGAACGCAATTCGTTATTAAACAAAGAATTAAACTCTGGAGAATCTAATTTCATTATAATGGGATTGTCCCTCGATTTAGGTAGAGCCATTTTCCTTAAAAATTCAAGTCTTTCCTCACTTGACAAATTACTTATCTAAAAACATGAAACTGTAAAAATGATATTTTTTATATAATAAACACTAACATTAGTGGAGTATACACGTTTAATTAACTTGATAGCATGTCTCATAAGAAAATTATTAGACAAAATCATTTTATTTTAATTCATTACCTTACTCAAATTTTTTCATCTTTAGGTTTGTTGTTATAAGATTTTAGGTTATGGTGCTGGTAGTGTATACTAGTTTTTAGCAACAGCTGGATATTTTATTCCAGAGCATATTAGCATAAAAGGCCATCAGATTGAAAAATCAAAATTAAAATCTGGACAAAAACTTTTAATAATACATTTCTGATTAGCTTTTCAGTTATTAAATTATAAATTGTCAATTACATGCCGGTAGTTGCCTCAATAGTCACAACCAATGTTTTTCGTTTCAGCGTTTAATGTTGGTAGTATTCCATTTTCGCGCCAAAACGCGAGAGTTATGATAGTGATGGCGATGGTTATATTCAGATTCACATAAATTACAAATAACCTATCAAATAAAAATGACAATCATAGAAGAAATTAACAACTATTTTAAAGAACTAAATATAGTGGTAACTGACGCGATATTAAATAAATGTAAGTTATATTATTTTTAAGGTTATGAGGGGCCAATTCTATTGTTTTCTATTTCTACAGGTACAGAATTGTGTATTGCTTATAATGTGGATGCCGAAGATTTTTGTGATCAGTGGTGTGCTTTCACAGCTTCAAATCTCAATGGAGCACCTCCAACAATTGATTATTTGGAAAAAATGGAAAGAAAAGAGTTTTGTAAAAACAAAGAACTGAATTTTTCCAAATTAAATGCACCTAAACAGAGCAATGAGATTCAGGAAGAAAGGTATTGTAAAATTAATATTTTTAGATAATATCTTATACCTTATATTCGATTGTCTAATACATTTTTTTATTACAGAAGAAATTATACTGAAGCTGCTGTATTAACGCCACAAGTAGAGGTGAGTATAAAAAAAATGAATGACCTGCGGTCAAAAACGAACGTTGGCTTATGATTTATAAAAGTTTACCACCATTTTTTCTGCCTTTCTCGTCCCGCATGAATGATTATTGAGATAGCGGATGTTTCATCTTCCTCTATAATAAATTTTGTTATCGCAAAGAGAGAGACAGTGATCAGCACGTCTGTCGTATATTGCACTTGCGCACAGTTACTTAAAAGTTTTCTCAGAAACTTTTCAAGGCTATTTTATCCTTCAGCGGCCATTGTTAAATCTGGTGAAGACGCTTGCTTGGCTTTTGTTTGTGCGGAGTTCAGTGTATGGAGTCTTATTTTAAGAGTTTGCTTACTTTAATGCAAAAATATGCGCCGGCATTTTTGCAACCTGTTGATTCATCTTGCCATTTTCAATTCGAATAGTTGTGAAGTGTGTGATGAATTTATTTTATCGTATATTGCGGTCGTTTGTAGGAACAAAGTAGTGTAAACAACCTTTAACTGAGATTTTGTTTGTAGACGAAACCATTTACAAGGTTAAATATCATTAACCCTAATAATTTACTTATCGTCTCGTTGCTATTAATTTGTATTGAACGGTTTTAGTTGGCCCTTTTTGTTCGTTTTTTTGATTGTTCAGCCGAATTTGAATGTAGCGTCAGTGATCGTTTTTTTTTTGTTTTACGAGGGTGATTCAATTTGAAAGGTTTTTAGTGAGTGAGGGTCTGGTAACACGTTTTTTAAATCGTGACTAGATCCACACTCATTAAAAAAGTTTCAAGAACCAACAAATTCTAGTGAAAAATCCAAATACAGCAGTGAAGTAAATCAGAACCCTGTGTTGGCGCGTGTGGCGCTAGTCCACGCAAATTTATGAATCGTGACTAGATCCATACTCGTCTATAGGGGCTCCTGTGACCAGTGACGTACTGCGAGAAAATTGTTATGGAATTTTTTTCAGGCAAAAGTATGTGTTAATAATATTAATAAGCTATTATTCGTTAAGGTAACTGTTACTGGAAATTAAATGTCTATACATTTCTAGGTTGCTTAATTATTCTTTTTGCTAAATAATTTGTTCCAAATTGCATAAATCTATTTTTTTTAAGTATCAGATATTCAAATTTAAAAATATTGGTTGATTGATTATACCTGCTTTTTATTTACATATAACTGAATTGTTCTTAGGTATAATAGAAGTTTGGTAGTAAGTAGCAGATAGTCATCGTTTGTAAATAACTTTCTCGTTTCAATCCTTCAATTTTACCAGTATTTCTTTTGATATGATAGCTATGTACAGGGTTATTCATTATATTTGAACCCTCCCTTATTTCAGTAGTTATCAGGATACGACAAAAGTTTTTTGTAAAAGTTTGAAGAGGTCAAGTGTAGTTGAAGATAGGTGCAGCAAAACAGTTTTTTAAATATAATACCCTGTATACGATTATATCTTCAAATAATCCTAATGACTACAATATCGAGATACAAAACTCTGTGCATCTTGATATGCTAAATCAAACTATAAAAATTGCTCAAGCAAACCAAAGCTGATAATGTTTTTTAAAATTACGTGAACAATAAAAAATATTATTTTTATTGATTATTAATTTCATCCTGCTACTTATTTTTATTGCTTGATGTTTATTATTGCTGATAAAATTAATTATTAAAAAAATAATCCAGAGTAGCTGTTATATATCTTTCAGTGTTTCAACCCCTACTTTGTGGAACTCCCCCATTATCACTGAAGCTAAGATTAAATAAAATTTCTTTCATAGTTAGTATTAATCGAGATATTAATACCACTTTTTTTTCCACAATTATTTGCATCATCAGACTTTAATAGAAAATCTTGCATATTCTGATTATAAATAATTCAAAGTCATATTTTTTTTCTTATTATTTATACTAATATTCTGAGATGTGAAGTTGAATATGTTTAAGAAGAATGTTTTTTTTGTCTATGATATATGTGAAGATCTATTGGCTGCTGGACTATCTGACAAGTAATCCTTTTCATTTTATACATTCTTGGGCTTGCAAGTTACTTGGTTTTTTTCCCAAGCTTTAGGAGTGTTTGGTTCCTGGTCTGTACACGGTCTATCCCCTCTATTGCTTTAGTTGCTATTTGTATATTGTTGAATGGCTTTCATAAAGATATGATGGAGATGGAAGAAATAAATTAATGTTGAAACTAATCACATAATGTAGACATAGTTAATGGTTTCTTATATTAGTCAAAGTAGTTGATGGGTTTTTAAATGAAATAAATCAGCTATCTGAAGAAAATGATGGAAAATATTATAATATGAAAACAATTGTCAGAAAAATACAAGGTGTAACCAAAAGGTTTGAAAAATGAATTCAAAATGTTTTGAAAACTTCTACTTAATGTAATGTGTATTCTTTAATTTTGTTCTGTGATAAGGGAATGGTTTTTCCATTATACAAGTAGGTATTTTGTTGCAAAATAAAGAAAATTAAAATAGCTGTAACAAAAAGTGCAATTGCAACATTTTATGATTATCTTATTCAATATGTGGATCTGGTTACAAAATCTCTTTAGGTGTTTATCACTTATATTTTTATCTTTGCTTATTGTGCAGTTTTATGTCTGCTGGGTATTTTGTTCCAGAATTATTAGTAAATAATTAAACAATACAAACAGTTGTTTATATTATATTATGATTTCATGGAATGAACTTTGAAAAAAATAGATAAGATTTTGCTTACTAAATATCTTATATACAGGGTGTAGGTCGTCAAAGTACAGTAGATATATTACTTTTTTATTTTTGAAGTAATTTATAAAAATTATAGGCAACTCTAAAAGAACGGAATATACTTTCTTAAAAGGTGTATGTAATTGCAATACAATCTAATATTCATTTTTTTTGTACATTCGTCTCTTATGTCACTTCCAACTAATGACATAAATAGGTTTTAAAAATTCTTGATTATAACAAACCATTAACAAACGACAAAGATATTCTTAAGTAATAATATGGCTTGTCATTGTCATAACAAATTGCTTTCAAATATTATATTATTTTTTATAAATTTTTAAATACTATTTTGTAAAAACTTGTTGAAAAATTTATGGACATGATATGAGTACTGTGTGAATTATAAAAAATGATGTATTCGCACAAAGAGACATGTCCTACTCAAAGACAACAATCAATAATCGATAAGGCACATTATCCAAATTCCATTTTTAGTGTAGTTTGATTACTTTTCATTCCACTCAGTTGTTTTTTTAGGTTAGTGAAAATACTACAACACCATCTTCAAAAAATGCACCTGAAAATAAGACTAAAAGTGATACTCCCGTATCAATGTAAGTATAACTACCCTTCTTAGTGTAAATGTTTAAATTTTGTTTTGACTATTGGTCAAATTTCGTACCAAAACATATAATTTCGGTTATTCTTAGTGACTTCTTTTAAAAGTGAAGCAGTCTGGAAATTTCATACGGTACCTCCATTTAACAGTTCTTGGATAAGAATGTCTAAGTTAGATTTTTTTTAAATAACCACAACAGTATATATTTTGCAAAAACTAGACTGAACCATTATATGACATTGGTATGGAGTGTAGATAATAGAAAATATATCCAAAGCTAAGTTAATATCCTCCATCTGTAACAAATAATTAATTTCAAATGGTTCTAAATATAACATTATTTTTTAGACACCTGGTATGGTGATAGAGAAGAGTCTGCGGCTTGTGTCGTTATTTTCATACTCTTGCCTTAGTAGCCATTAAATGCGAGTTTTGTACACTATTTTTTCCACTCCCATACTTTAATTTTATCATTAGATATGCAAGAACTTTACAAATTTATTATTGCAGCACCTAGAAATTTGTATGACCATTCTAAAACGGTAATATGGAAGTGAAATAGTATTTTTTGCGATGAGTATTTAAGACACGAGTGATAAAATGATTTAACCATTGAATGCGAGTTGCATACGCTCTTTTTTCTACTCCCATAATTTAATTTGATGATTTTAAGAACTAACCAGTAAACTAATGGGATAATTAATTCAAGATCTGACAGGTAGACAGTCATAACCATATCGGCTATATACCGATTGGATCTTACATTTTTATTGGATCTAATTATATTATAGTTTCTGTATATCTAATGATAAAATTGGAATATATATTAGAAAAAAATGTTACAGGAGTACCAACAGATCCATACATTTGACTAGAATATTACGTGTGAAAAAAAAAGTGTATTATGTTTCAGTAAATCTTCAGAGAAGTTTAGTCAGCGTAAAGATTCCGGATCGGTACAAAATTTTTATGGATCTCCTAAGGCGACGTTCAAAAGAGGATCTAATGAGGTATTATCTATTAGTGAAGTTGAAAGTCACAAAATGCCGGCTGATATTGGATACATGTACGAAATTATGGGGAAAAAAGCGAGAAGCATGAATAATATGATGCGAGATTTAGGACATGCAATTTTAGAAAAAAATGCATTGAACTTGTCGGAAGGTGCTCTCATTAATCAAATGGTATGTTATGTTATCAGATAGTTTATGTCGAGTGCCTAGAAGCACCATTGTTTTGTGCTGCCGCAAGACGAAACTATATAGATAGATAGATAGATAGATAGATAGATAGATAGCTTTATTGGTATTACAAATATTACAGTTTATGAAAGTTAAAATTTCCTAAAATCTTCACTAACACAACCTGTTTAGACGTGTCAACAATAAAAAATACAAATATATATATAAAAACATTTCATCTAAAATTGACCCAGCCAGTTACAGTTGAAAACTTCATCTACCGAGTAAAACGCCAGACTCTCAAGTGCATGTTCTACAGTATACTTCAACTTTTCATAGTTTAACTTTGTTCATTCAATTGGTTTAGAGTTGTAAATTTTACAATAAATAAAATCCGTTTGTTTGGAGGTAGTTATATGATTTACTTTGGGTAATCTAATAATATTCTTACTCCTAGTGTTATAGTTATGAACATTTGATCCTGTGTTACATTTATGTTTATTTTTATGCATAAGTATATAAAATAGCTTCCAAAATGAAGAGGCATGGTACGGTCAATATTCTTAATGATATAAACAATGGTTTTGCATGTTCTCTGAAGCCTACGCCCACCATATCACGTATAATTTTCTTTTGCTGTATAAGAACTTCATTTGCCACATTTTTTTTACCCCATAAAAAAATTCCATATTGAATGTGAGACTGTACTAATCCAAAATAAGCAATCCTAAGCACTTCTTTTGATACAACAGCTTTCATTCTTCTCAATGCAAAATGTCCACTTGACAATTTCTTATTTAGCTCGTTTACATGCAGCTTCCAATTTAGATTAGATAGTAAAACCTAGCATTCTTATACTATTTTTACCTTCATGTCTCATTTCTTTTTACAAAATTTATAACTTTTATTTTATATTTATATAGAGAAAGGACATTAGCATGAAAATACCCTTCAAATTTATTTTGGAGTTCAGCTGTTGCTGCATCTAGCTGATTATAATCTGCATTTTTAATTAAGAAGGTAGTATCATCTGCATATAAAAATGTATCAACATATTCTGGTAAATCATTCACATATATAACAAACAGTGAAGGTCCACATACCGATCCTTGTGGCACACCATGTTTAACTAACTGTATATCCGATTTATAAAATGGGTCTCGTGATTTGAATCAAAATAGTAAAAAAGCAAGCAAACTTTTACCACATTTAGATTAGGTTGTATCATATTAGACATACATTGTGGTCTCGCCTGCTTGCTAGCCTCTGCTATCAATTTGCAAGCTCGACTATAATAGTCCTTGTTACTATGCATAAATAACTGTTTAACATTTTTCAGGGACATATGGTCACATACGGCAGAATCGTCTCGGATGCAGACGGTAAAATAAATTCCCAATCTATACTTTTAGAAGGTACCGAAGAAACGAATTTAAACTACACTACTCGTTTGAATATAAACAAATTGTCTAATTATTCTTTATTTCCTGGTCAAGTCATAGCGGCCAAAGGAAATAATGTGAAAAATTTAGCATTCGTTGCCGAACAAATATACACTGATGCCATTTTAGATTTACCTGAAGATCCACCAATCGTGAACGGTAAGTGAAACGAAAGGAAAGCACTGAATCCCAATTTTTTTAAACAATTATCTTATTTACACGACAGAAAATTGTTAAATCACATAATGCATATCTACTAATTAACATTAATAACTTTTATCATTACCGTATACCAGCATAGGTTATTACTTCATAATTTTCAAATCAAAATATTCCACAGTATCGAGTTTACCGAGAGTACCTTTTTGGTGTTTAAGTTCACTTGAAATTTTGATTAATAAATCTTACATTGAAAAAGTTGTGCTCAATTCTACTTGGTATATATGAACCGAGTAGCTAGCGCATGGTATGTATCAGCTTCCAAAACATATTATAAAATTTCATTACAATGTTGCCATCCTGTATATTCTATTGTAAATAGCAGTAGCACAGCTTAATGTTTAATTTTATGTTTTAGGTACCACGCAAATAGTCATAGCTGCTGGTCCGTTCACGTTCAAAGAAAACCTTTCATACGAACCTTTACACGACCTCTTGAAATACGTATTGGAACACGAACCACACGTTTTAATCCTAACGGGACCGTTCTTAGATAAAACTCACGAAGGCATTTTATCGGGACAGTTAACCCAAACCTTTGATTCGTTCTTTGAAGATTTAATAGAGAATATAATGACTTCTATACAACATTTGGATGTTCGCGTTGTTATTGTTTCTAATCAAAAAGAAGCTCACCATCATCCTGTTTATCCCACGCCGCCTTATCAAACTAGAGAACATTATAGGAAGTTGACTTTCGTCTCAGATCCGGGTGTTGTGGAAATTGATGGTTTGGTTATTGCGGTTACCACAGTAGATATTTTGTTTCATATGAGTAATTACGAATTGCATTAGTAAGTTGCTACATTTACAAAATTGATATTTAAGCATAAAATACCGTAAAAACGGATCAACTTTGTGACCTACACAGACTCGAGTAAAGGAAAGTTGAGCAATAATATCAAAAGAGCCTTCAAAACTGTCCATTCTTTAACCTCATAACTTTTTTGCAGTGATAAAGAATCCGTAATTAAATCTGGTAGAATGGAAAGATTGATCTCACATATATTAAATCAAAGAAATATGTATCCACTTTACCCTCCTCGTAAAGAAGTGAACATAGACCACGTTTTACTCGAGCAATTTGGAATATTAAAAAATAAACCTCATATCATGGTTTTACCATCGAATCTGAAACATTTTATCAAGGTAAGTTGATCAAATTTTGAGGGTTTAAAAGTTCTGGGTTTAATTATTTTAAATTATTAATCATTCAATGTATTATTAGACAATTTGTTTACTACTTGAAAATAGTGATCATGCTGTTTTATAGGAGGTTGGTGATTGTTTGGTTCTGAATCCAGAGAAACTCACCAAGGGATTTGAAGCTGGAACATTCGCTAGAATCGAAATCGAATCGGGCAGTAGCAGATCCATTTGCAGTCGAGCAGCCGTACAAATACTTAGAGTTTAGTTCAATATGGGAAGAATTCTATTTTTTTTTTCAATTACTGTATTGATGATTTTTAATATATATATTTTTTAACTGGAGTCATTTTTTCAACGAGTACCTCTTCCGCAAATATTTAAAACCAAAAAAAGTGCAACTACATTGATATATGAGAGGAGTGCATTATTACATTTCATTCTCCCCCCTACGAAAATATATTTTTTCTACGACCGAGCTTTTTAACCCACTTTCCCGCACGCATTTTAGTTTTGAAAGTGCAAATTATGCAAATTTTGACCTTATTAGATAGTTTTTCACTTCGGAAGTTATAACTATTGTTACAACAGGTGAATAAATAGCCCATTAAATAAAATCTACATATTTCATAGCTTTTTGTTGCATTTTTAATTTTTTGAAAATATAGAATAATGAAGATATTTTAATATAGCCCTGTACATTCTTTAAAGTAGTATCATAGAAAAAACTATCAAACCACGGGTTTGATATAAGAAAAATATATCAAATAAAATTCTTTCATCTACAAATGACTTGAAACCGTTGCCGTCACCTTCATCGTCATCTTTATGTGAAGTGCAACCGATGCCATCCCCATCAACGTCATCTACTTACCAGTTAACACCAAATAACTCCACTGGACCGGCAATTTTAAGTAATTTACAGAATGCAACAAATTGTGCTTCTAATATTAATATTTATAATAACAATGATAGTTTTTGGTTAAAGTTTTGTATATGTATGTTGAAATGAGATAACTTTTGAAAAATGGGTTGGTATACTTTTTTGTATATGCGGTCGTAGAAAAAATAATGTTCCTAACTCATGAGTAAAGTGTCTTTCCCGCTTTTTATTTTAAATAGGCAAGCGAAAGTGAAACATGCTATGTCATAGGTAGCTAAGTATCAAAAACTTTCGTGCCCTGGACAACGAACAAATAAAATGTCAGTTATTGTGGACACATCTTTCGTTGTACACCATTTGAAGAAATTTTTGTAGAACGGTCTTTAGATTTTTCCGGTAACAAACTTCTGCACGCAATAATTGCTGCTTCTTCAATGGAATTCATTTTTAACTAGATTCTAGCCAAATATTAAACTTAAAAGATATAGACTTTATGGAAGAATAATTATTTGACAACTGTCAAAATATTAGTTTTTGTTGACACGAATGTTACCAAAGCACAGAGTACACCATCTATCAAGAGGCGAAAGAAAGTAGTTTTCATCTGTCAATGTCGAGCCGCCACTTCCGTACATTCCCCTCAAGCTTTCGCAGCTGGTAATGTAAATAACTATTTTTTAAATAAATTTTCTTTCAGTACGAACTGTGCTTGCAAAATAAGACAGAGAACTACAATTACACTGCAGAACGTATAAAAAATATTGCACTTTCGCAAGAAGTCGATTTTTCAGGAATGAAATATCAAAAAAATTAAAAATGACAATGAGGACTGGTGAAGTTAAATAAACTCAAGACTTATAAGAACCATTTATTATTTTATTATCTATAAGCAAGTATTGCAAAATGACATTAGTATATTAAAGTATAAGTGGATATTAAACGTGCGCGAAATATAGCAAGTGTTTTAAAGACCAGTTATCCACGAATACTTTACGCTATTTTTTTTATTGGTGCACTTTGAAATTATAAATATTGGTCTATAACTACTACAAATAAGGACTAAATTTCAAATGGTTGAATTCGTGATGTATACCGCGTTGTCATGGAAATGAGAAAAATATAAACTGGAACGCTACCGAAACGTCGAAATAAAAAATAAAAAACATTATTGTGGTTTCATTCCCCAAAAATAAGAGAAAAAATAATAAATATTGCCACAAGGAACTTACAGAAGAAACTAATTTGTATTTTGATGGAAGTTCAACCTTATTAAGTTCTGTGAAAGACAATAGTATTAACATTGTCTAGACAATGGTATTAATTTAAATACCATTTCCTAAGATTTGAAAAATCGAAATATTAATATTTCAAACAATACCAACGGACTTTCCATTTTAATTTATAAATTTGACATTGTTAAATATTGTTCGAATAATAGTATATTAAGTATCAAGAACGGTAAGCGTAGCGAAGCCTCCAATTTTGCTGGAGACCGGTATTACCCTTAACGTTCGAAATGCTTATACCATTTTTTGCGCGATCGTATTGAAATATTCGAATTTCGAATAAAATAATTTAAATTTCTTCGAAATGAACGAAACGTCAAAAGTGACATTTAAACTTCTCGATCAGTTTAAAATATAATTTGCACGTCTGAACGGTAAGTAAAACACTTACCGACGTGTTAGACTTAGAAACCAGTAAACACAACCTACCGACCTGACAACCGACGATGTAAACAAACAAAAAAGATCGATCGCGCAAAAAAGTTATGACGTTACAAACTACTCCTGTCAGATCAATAATAAAAAAATTGTCATTTAGACCATAGATTTAGACTTCGTTTCTCGAGTTGTTGATGTTGCCACGGTAACTTTAAAACACGCGCGTTTTTTAAAGTTCGATTTAAACACGCTGAGGCGTGCTTTAAATAGGTAAAATAGTTCACCAATAAAAAAAACTATATTTTTAACGTTGACACAACACATCCAAAAAAACTGCCAACTACTGAAATATCTTAACTGACTAACATATCCTATTCTGTTCCACCGTAGGGCGCCACTGTCTCTTACTAACAAAATGAGTCGTAGGATTGTATGCTCGCCCCTATTTTTCACGCCAATCCCACATGCTCTTTATTGTGCGGGTATTTAAAAAAATACATCAGTTTTGAACTATTAAATTATTCCAAATTACAGACTCCCGCTGTATAAAATTAATCTACACATTAAAAGTAATATTTAATCCTTTAATACTTATGGTATTCAAGATTTGTGACAGTTAATAGTATATTACGTAACGTGTGTGGTAAGGAGCATTTTACGCACGAATGGAAAAGTTACGCACGATGCCGCGTAGCGGCGAGTGCGTAATTCCGTGAGTGCGTAAAATGCTCTACAACACGAGTTACGTACTATACTTTACCTACGACCTACTTGTACTTGTATTTTTCATAATAAGCATAAGAAATAACAGTTACATAATTAGAGGTGCTTGGTAAACTCCATCTCTATTACTCTATTACCAATGAAAGAAGCACAGTAAAGAACTAACGTTTAATCATTATTATTATATTGTTGATAATCGAAAGTCCATTTTTCAATTATAATCAACACATATACATAGCACTTTGTGCTTTTCACAGTTAAACGTGGCCATATCTAATGTTTTCAAATAGTAAATTTTGAATGAAATGGAGACGTCTATTGACAGTTGCTAAGATGTTGCTAGGGAAGCCGTGCGATTTACTTTACAGCTGTGCGTTTTTTTTACAGTGCGTAATAGCTGTCATTACATTGATACCAACTGTGTGTTATTGACTGATTACAGGGGGGGTCGTAGGTAAATAATTTTAAAATGAATGAGGGTTAGAAATTTCACTTTTCAAAATTACATGACTTGTCAGTATATATATATATATCAAATATTTTTTATTAGAATAAACCGAAATGATATTTTTCGCGCAATGTTTTTTAACACTTATAACGAGTGTAGTAGCCAAATATAGATACGTATTTCCATATAGGAATAAAGTTGGATTTTGCAAAGCCACCAGCAGCTATAGTAATATTTTAGAGAATCCATGGTACTTATTTTTAATAATACTATTGGGAATTATTTTTATTCTTATGCTCCTAGGTAAGTTAATAATTTATTAAATTAGCAGACAACTTGAAACTGAGAATCGTCTAAAGTAGTTTATTGTACTTACCATTAGGTACAAGACCTATAATATAGCCACTAGTCTATTCCGGTTATATGCTTCCTCCTATAATAAGCTTGATCAAAATAGCACAGATAGTGCAACAATATTCTAATTTAGATCGACTAGTAGGGTTAGCACTGCACAAATGATGAGGATTCTTCGAATGAAAGTGGCGCAAGAACTACCAGTCGCCTGTAGCGTAGAAGCTGTCTTTCGTGGCAGAGATTAGGAACCGGAGAAGCAACAGATTAAAACTCAATCGAAGCAAGTGTGTGATAGTGATTACATAACCTTCAAATATTCACCCTAACTCGATATTTATGCAAATACAGCACACGTTCAATAATATTTGCAATTTATTTATGTCACCCAACATTGAACCTCACATAAATTTGAAAATATTTCTTTTTTATAGGTCTACTGAAGGGTTTAATAGGTATATGTTGTTCAAGATTTATAGGTGGATTAGGACTAGGCATCTTGATAGATTTACCAAAACCTCTTGATAAATACATCGAAAAGGAATATAGACATTTACCGGTTGAATACGATTCAGAAGGATGGCCCATCGATCCACACACTCTAAAAAGAACAGTTAGAGCACTTCCTAAGTATGTCATCAATTACAGTAACATAAACTACTGTTAGCGTTAGCTAGATAAAAAAAGAAAAAAAGTAGATCCAATTTTATAAAATCTTTGATGTGTTACATGAAGTTAACATTTTTAAAAGATTTCGGCTTCCTATATATATACAGGTATCTTCCTATGTTCAAGAGAGAACATAATACTTCCCCTCCATGAAACACACCACAGTATGGCAATACGGAACATAATTATTGACCGAATCTGTATATTGTGTCATTGATTTTACTATAGTCAAATGCAGTCTTATCATGCGGGTCATACGATTTAACAAAGACATACTCACCGTTTTTGTTTTCTTTTATTGCATTTAATCATAATTTCCAAATAAAATCCGTAAGATAAATAAGGGGGTGTTCTATCGCCCACTTTGTGGAACCTAGTAATTGACGAACTAATAACCCTTTTAAACGATGAGGGTCTTCTAACGATTGGGTATGCGGATGACATCGTCGTTCTTGTTGTTGGAAAGCACATTACCGTTCTCAGGGACCTCATGCAAAGGGCTCTGAATAGAGTACATGGGTGGTGTAACGAACACGTACTTGCAGTAAATCCTGCCAAGGCTGAGATAGTTGCTTTCACCAAGAAGAGAGGTATAATTAAGACCTGAGGGTCTACATCTTGGTGGAGTACCACTACCGGTGGTTCAACAGGTGAAGTATCTAGGAGTGATGAACCAAACACTCTGAAAGCTTGGGAAAAACCCCAAGTATCTTTCAAGCGGAAATCCACGCCATAAGAAAGTGCGCCCAGTTCAATATTGATAAAGGATACAGAAGACAAAGGATTATCATAATGTCGGATAGTCAAGCAGCCATTAAGGCACTGAGCTCTTGTGTAATCAGTTCCAAAATAGTGTGGGAATGCCTAGACAAACTCAATGAACTAGGCGAGAACAACAT
>CAJUYI010000624.1:0-76258 GCA_910591695.1 Galerucella pusilla | reverse complement strand
TGAAGCCTGCAGACATCCTAAAATTCCTCCGGGAAATAGGACTAAAGTAACTACTAGTTTCTGAGACTCTCCTCAGAAACTGAGTAGAAGTAAGGGGGCACAATAGATCTTTTAGGTCTCAGTGAATGTCACCCCAAAAATCACACATACATACATACATACATCTAGGAGTCATCCTTGATAAATCACTGACATGGAAGGCTCATCTTGATTGTCGCCTAAGCAAGGTGACAAACACGTATTGGGTCTGTAGGAGAGCCATTGCCGAGGTGGGGACTGACCCTCAAAACGATCATATGGTTTTAAAGAGTGATCATGCTGCCTATGCTCTCATATGCGGCTCTGGTCTGGTGGCCGAGGGTAACCTTGGTCACGGCTAGATCGCAACTGACACGTGAGTACGTTCCCGCGCTTGAAGCGTCTGGGAAAGGTGCGAAGAGGGGAAGAGTGCAGACACGTAAAGAAGCTCCGGCTCCTGGAAGACATTCCAGTTCTGGCGTTCGAGCGTCTGACGAATGCTTGCGCAAGTACTACTTCGCAACTCCATACAGGGCTATAATCCGGGACAGAGAATCATGGGATAAAGAGACGAATACACAGCCTCATGGGACTGTCTGGTTCACAGATGGCTCATGCTCTGGTGACAGAGCAGGGGCTGGAATTTACTCTAGGAACCCAAGGACACAAATCTGTATAGCATTGTGTGATGGTTTATCTGCATATCAGGCCGAGAGATACGCTATCTCGGAATGTGCGCAGATAAACCTAGACAGAGGTTATGTGGATCGACGCATAACCATACACCGACAGTCAGGCAGCAATTAATGCCCTGGGTGGATATACCATCAACTCAGGACTTGCTGAAGAATGTCGAGAACGACTTGCTGATCTTGCAAGTCGGAACGCAGTGCGGCCAGAATGGATTCCGGTCCACTCTGGTTTTTGAAGGCAACGAAATGGCGGATGTACTGGCTTCGGAAGGGGCGGCAGCTCCTTTCTGCGGCCCGGGCCCGACCCTCGGCCTAACAAAACAAACAATACGCAAGGAGACGAGGAAGTGGTTGAGGAACCAGCACCTCGCTCATTGGAATGCTCTGCAGGGTCCTAGACAATCCAAACTTCTACTGAAGGGATGGACTGATGGACACGCTGGGCAGCTATTGAACTACCAAGGAGTAGGTTGAGGAAGATAGCAGGACTCCTAACAGGGCACTGCTGTGTGAGGAAGCACCTCTACAATCTAGGAGTAGAGGAAAGTTCCCTGTGTAGGGGTTGCGGCATGACTGACGAAACGTCAGTCCATGTTCTCTTAGAGTGTCCACACTGGGCTGTATTACGCAGGCGAATCTTCGGAGTCCCTGTTATGGCTCCTGGAGACACAAGCAGACATCCATTGAAAAAGGTTGTGGCCTTTATTGAAGGGCTCGGCTTCATGGATGTCTAGGTAGCAGGAATGGCACAATGGGCCCGCCCAGAGGCCTCAGTGCCGGAACCATAACTTTGGTTTGGCTAGGTCAAGGCTCGCCTGCACATTATGTAGTAGTAGTAGTAAGATAAATAAGACAGACTTATGCAATTTTGACGGGAAAAAAAAGGATATGTATTTAGTATTCAGCGATACTAAAAAGTCATTCACTAGCGAAGTTTTTATTTAAATGCCAGTTTTGTGACTTTGACAATTCAAAGTGACAATATGAATAGTAAGAAGCAATTTTCCGGTATTTTGCATCCTCAAGCAAAAAAAATGGTACCTACTTAATCTGATAGATTATTTCGAGAATGAATGGAAAAGTGGAAATTCGTCAACCAGTGTGCAGGAAACATCAACATTATTTTCTTCGAGTATATTTGTAATCTCACATTTTGGTAACCTCTGTGTCTTTTCATTTAATACATTTCTTTAGAGACCTTCGAACCCGCACGATAAGAGCGCTTTTGACTATAGTATATTATATACCATAAGATAGGTCGTATTATCTCTCAAGTAAAAATTTATAAAAATCTTGCAAGCCGTTTCCAAGATTATTGAGCCTCTCCATACATAAAACTTACTCTGTATATTTTAAGTATACTTTAATAAACAAAAGGCTCATAAATATGACGTCCCATATATCTACGAGGCCTTTGTGATTTTCGCCTAACTTCTTAAAGGAGCGTCCATGAGTTATTTTTGAGGATTTTTTACCTTAATTTAACTCAACTTTGACGAAATTTTACATCCTACCCTTATATACGAAATTATTGGAAATGTAGGAAAGAAGTTAACATATTAAAACATTTAAATCTTATTGACAATCAATTTCAATAATTTTTGAAATCTAAATTACAGTTTGAAGCTCATAACTTTCAATATTTTTGTAGGAAAACGGAGTTTTCGCTTAATTTGATATTTTTCTTGGCTTATCCTTTAGCAATATGTTTACATATTTGTGGTGTATGCTGTTGTGTGAAGGACATTGATGAAAGGGGAACCGAACATTCATGTTATAAATCTGTCAACATGGTATCAATGAATGAACGAATTAAGAGAAAGGTGAGTAAACAATTTGAGACTGCTAAACCCATAGAGAGGTGAATATGGGCAAACCTTTGAATTTTGTGATTATTGGCTATATTTTTGGGAAAAAAAACATAAATGTAGGTGATTGTTTTAATCACTTTCAAATTATTCCACGTAAAATTCGACAACTTGTTTCTTCACTAATGAATTGACTACTTGATCCAAATTACTGCTCCTTATATTTTATTTCAGAACGGTTACTATCAGTGCGGACAGAATCTCGATATATACCAGGACAACGATAAAAAAGAAGAAGAGGACACTAAATACGTAATCAATCAGATGAGACAAAGTGAAATATCTCTACAAAAAGGCATTTGAACAAAACACATAACAAATTAAACGTAGAAATCGAACGTAATGGTTATATTAAATAAAAAAGAATATTCTTACAAAAATTATATCCATTCAATTAAATAAAGCTACGAGATTCACCAACGTCTATTCCCACCGAAACGGCCACCTCTTCCTCCACGTCCGCCACCGCTATCTCTTTCCCTGTCCTTTTTCTCTTTCCACGCAGTATGTCGCTCGGCCATTTGATACACCTCTTCGGGAACAAACTGTAACATACATTATTATTATTATTGTATCAACAGTAAGCGGCTAGGCCGATGTAACTGTTATTTAAATGTCAATAAAATAGAAACAAAAATCCAGTTTGACAATTAAACGTCACAACAGAGTTTAAAAAAGTCACAGCACAACATGCTAAAAAAAAGTTTTATCACAGATATAATCCTATTTCTAATTCGGGAAGTGTACAAGTCTTTGTCTGGAGTCAAGTAGGTCGATGTCTACTCGATTTTTGAACTGGTTCACCGAAGTAGAGTTTACTGTCTCCTCTCTCAAAGCATTCCAGCTGTAGACCACTCTATTTGTAAGAAAGTTTCTTCTTGGTAACTTGGCACATTTTTCTTTTAGCAGCTTCTGGCTATGTCCCCTTGAGTTAGTATTCTGACTATATTCAAAAATGTTAAGTGGGATGCTGTAATACCCTGACAATATTTTGTGTGTTTGGATAAGATCGCCTCTAATTCTTCTTTCTGACAGGGTAGTTAGCCTTAACTGTCTCAGTCTTTCTTCATAAGGCAGCTGTTTCAGTTCTGGTGGTATGGACATATTTATACAGCGTTCGGGTTCTCTAGTTAAAAATTTTACTTTTCCAGGTTTTCCAACCACAAAAAGTTTGACAAAATATCTTAAAGCATTAAACAAAGTACCTGTTGGGCTTCTTCCAGAATTTTTATAAGTTCTTGAGCCTGCGCCCAGTCTGCCTTTGTCAAATAACTTATGGACTCCCCAAATTTGCCAGCTCGGCCAGTTCTACCGACTCTATGCACATATTCTTCAATGTTCCTTGGAAAATCATAATTAACCACATGTCTAAAATAAAAATAAAATAAAAAATTTATAGTAGAATAAATAAAAAGTATATAACATATAAAATAATATCTTACGTAATATCATCAATATCTAATCCTCTAGATGCTAAGTCCGTAGCTATTAGTATTTGAACCGTACCGTCCTTTATGTCTATCAAAGCTTGTTCTCGATCTGCTTGATCTCTATCACCGTGTAAACTTTGGCATTGGATACCTTCCAATACAAGTTCAGATGATAGTTCATCAGCTCTGGACTTCTTTCCGCAAAAAACTATGACTTTTTGGTCTGGACCCAGATTTTGAGCAAACTCCATGAACTAAATGATTACAAGGTATTTTTTCAAACAATTTTAGATGTATTTATCACTAAAAACTTTTCTTCCACAAAATAATAAAATTTAAAATATATACTACAAATAGGTATAGTGTAACTATTGTCAATGTGATGACCCATATTTTTAATCCCTTTGAAGGAAAAAGCTGCCCAATGGCGTGCTAGAATTGTTTTATAAATTCGAATATTGTGAAATAATGCTTTCCAAATGTTATTCAAATTAATATAGTGGATTAAAATTAATCTGCATAAAATTTGTAAAACAATTCAAGGTCATCACATTAACATTAGTTACACTATACATGCATTTTATTTTTGATAGAAAACTTACAGTGGCCATCTTTTGATTATCATCATCGGGCATAATCTGAATGATTTGCGACACGGTGTGAGTGGCGGCCAAATCCAATGTTCCGACGTATATCTGAACAGGATCGTTCATGTACGACTGGGCCAAACGTCTAACGCCCGGTGGCCAAGTAGCACTAGTCATGACAGTTTGCCTCGTGGGTCTTATGGTGTACATAACTTTACGAATTTGTGGTTCAAAGCCCATGTCCAGCATTCGATCGGCTTCATCTAGTACTGCATACGTTACACTTTTGACATTTAAGTGACCTATGAAAAGCAAGTAAAAAAATATATTGAGATATTGATATACATTATAAATCATAAAAATGAATTGTGTGCTTACCAGCTGCTACCAAATCGTTCATTCTCCCGGGAGTTGCTATAACTATGTCCACTCCTTCGGTGACAACTTTTACTTGCTCGCGGCGATTTCCTCCACCATATACGCATACTCTAGAAAAAAAAAAATGTTTTCTTCAGAAGTAATAATCACCTATAAAAAGCTATGAGTATAACTAAATTATATCTTTCCACCAACGAACATGTATTTTAATGATAGGTAGGTAATTATAGAACTTTATATTAGTAATTTTATTGATGAAACAAATTATTACCAACAAAACCGTTTCAATCAAAAGTGCTGTGAATGTCTAATACTTACGAAGTGATATTTTTATACTGGTATTTCTTAATTTCCTTGTCGATTTGCAAAGCCAATTCTCTAGTTGGAGCCATTACTAAAACGGCTGGTCCTTGTCTTTCATCTCGAGTAGTATTTTGACCATCAATATGTATCAAAGCTGGTAATAAAAATGCTAGTGTTTTTCCTAAAATAAACAATAATAAGTGCTACAGTTAACTTTAGGAAAGTACCAATTTTAAATACCTGTTCCAGTTTGTGCAATTCCAATCAGATCTTCTCCGCTTAAGAGTACTGGCCATGCTTGTGACTGAATTGGAGATGGGTGTTCAAATCCAGCCTTTCGAATTTCTTCCAAAATGTCTGGATAATTATGAAAAGCGTGAATAAACTTAGGACATGGCTTAGGAATGGGTGCACTATCTTCCTTCTTAAAAGTCCTATCAACAACAATATTATTATTTTCTATCCTGAACTGTTCTACTTGGTCATCTGTCATCCGTGTAACTTCAGGATGCTCTTCATAGAACACTTTTACAACAGGAGGGTATTTGTCCCACTCTGCTTTTTCTGCATCATCACATTCTTTAAGAAAATCCTGCCAGTTTGCAATTACTTTCTTTGGTTGCTCTGGAGGCAAATCTTTAGTTTCATAAATCTTAACTGTATCTGTTGTTAATGCATCTATAAGTTCTTTGGCTTTTGCAATTGCTTCATCACCACCAAATAACTTAACCAATGTATCATCACCCTCTGTTTCTTTGGTTACTTGAATTCTAGCACCAGATTCAGACTGCAACTCATTGATTTTTGATCCCCCACGACCTGGAGGAGAAATTGAAGAGTATTAAAAAAACTGAAAACAATGCTGACAACAGACAGTAAAATTTCATTTCAGGTGTAATAATTTTAGTTCAATTAAATACCAGTGTGAAAGTTATATTTTAATAAAAATTGAACATAATTTATCCCAGAAATATATTAAGTCTGAGAAGAAATTATAACATATTATATATTATATAACTCTTAACTCACCAATTATCTTGCCAACATATCTTGAAGCTACATAAAGAGATTCGGATTTTTCATCAGATCTATTATTTCTTTGAAACTTTTGATCCCTAGGGTTATTCTGATCAAATGTATTAGCTCTCCAATTATTCTGGCTGGATCTATTATCTTGACGGTATTGTTGATCTCTTGGAGCATATCTATTACCACCACCTCTGCTTCTACTAAACTGTTGTGAGGGTATTTGATTGGATGAAAAATTGTCAAACACTGGAGCATTGCTGGACCAATCATCTTGTTTGTCAGATCTTTTCGAACTCCATGGTGTTGGTGCCACTACTGGTGCCTCATCATCCCAATCGTCACACATTTAGAAATCTCTAGATGAACTAGAAATAACATATATATGCTATTGAAAGAAATATATTTTTGCATCACTCAACAAGCATAACCAATTATTATACAGTGCTTACCGCGTAAATTGAAAAACTGCAACTGTTGCATTTAGGTGTATACCTAATTAAAAAATTTCACTCACCCCCACCCCCGAACCTAGGTGATGGTTTAGTTTGATTAAAATCCGATAATCATACCCCAATACACATTCGTAATTTTTTTTAAATCAATCTGGAAGTATGCTAGACCAATGAGCCCTACTCCAACCACTTTATTCCCATATACATAGTTTGCAAAATATGAAATTCAAGTAAATTTCTAGAAATAATTTTGTACATTTCCAAGTGCATGTATTAAATAATTTACTAAAAGGTAAGTAAAAGTAAATGTTGACAAAAACGATTAATTTTACAGTACAGTATAGTATCAAGGGTGTACAAAATTATCGACTAATTATACGATTTCAAAGTAAAATATGAAATATTTAGCGAAAGGCACATGCAAATCTATTCGATATACATTTTTTATATCGAAATGGTACTAACGACACTTACTTTTTCTTAAAAATGTATGTATTTTCACTTTAAGCTGTAATCGGCAAGCGGCAAGTTAAATGTGGTTTTTTAACACAAATCAAATGTCAATGTCAATAAATATCCATCGATAACCTCAATTCCATAGAGAGTAAAATAATATAGACATGCAGCTTCACACATATTTTATGCCTCAACGCTACCTATCGAAATGTTGACGGATAAGATTTTGAGGTATAAACACATAAATTTTATTTTTTATTCGCTTTTTGAACGAAATATCTAAGAAATATGGAAATATCCATGACACAACTTGTTTTTTCTCAGCACTTGACCTCCAGGAACCTCAGCATTATTCTTATTCTACTTTAAACAAGTAAAATATCAATTTTTGAATGCCAAGTGGTCCTGAGTACCTAGTTGGAGGTCTAAAGTTTTTTTGATTATGCCTATCAACACATTTTTTACAATGTCTGTATTGCTGGGTAAACGATTTGACATCAGCTGACAGTTACTCTAAGGTATTATAAAAGAAACATGTCGAGATTACGAAATTGTTGGGTTTTAAAATAATAACGATTACTACGATATTAAATTTATTAACAAACAATATGAAAATCATCTTATAAAACCATATATTAATTTATTTAATTATTTGCCCCATCCCCAAAGTCCTTTAACAAATCCAGAAATACCAGCACCCTGTTTCTGTTTAGGCTTTCCATCGTCAAGTTTCTCAGAGAGATCAGGAAATTCTACAAAGTTCAATGCTAAATCGAAAAATAGTGGTTTTGCTGGCACTGGTTCCATAGCAGGAGGCAAAGTGACCAAATTGGGATTTTTTGAGAGTAGTTGTGGTTCCTCTCTAAACTCATCCAATCTTTCCAGTAGTGGTTTTTTACTCTTGTAGGTTTTCTGACTTTGAGGAAATTGGATAACATTTTCTTCAGGTTTCTGATCTAATACCAGGTTTGCTTTAGCCGATGCAAGTTCAGTTTCTGATTTATCCTGTACTCTTTGCAAAAGCTCTTTCAGTTCAGACTCAAATGTACCTAAAATTATAATTAGATTTAATATGTACCATAATTTGATTCAAATATGAAATCAATTTTTTTTACGAACCTTCATATGAAAAAAAACAACAAAAAAAGTTAACAATCATTAGTCTTACCTTGCTTATTTGTTACCACTGATTTATAAGCAGAGTCAAATAACACAACAGCTTCTTTCCAACGCTTTTGAGCTACTTGTGATTTGGCTAAATAAAAGTATCTAAGAGTTTTATAAGCTCTTATTTGTGAATCATAATACTTTTGCACTTCGGCATTGTCTTTAATTGCTTCATTTTGGGACAATTCATTTGTCTGTTGGATATTGATATCCAGAAGGCGGACACAATCTTGCGGCTTCCTAAAAGCAATCAAGGACATTAAAATATATTTGTCCACGACCACCTAATAATAAGTCAATATTTTACCTCCTAACTAAAGGTATATGGTACCCATATATCAACTGTCGTGAATTATGGTTCATAATTGCCGACTAGAGATGGGGGTACAATATGAAATAAACTATTAAATCTGTGTATTTTGTTCAGGAAATTTGTTTCTGACATATATCGTATCTATAAAATATTGTAATTTTTAGTACTGATACTTTTCATAACGATATTTTCTAATATTAATAAGTATTTCAAAACAATATATTTATAACGGTACGTTGTATTGATACTTTCTACAGTATCGCCCATCTCTATGTATGTCAAATTATTTGAAGTAACCTAACCAACATTTTGAGGTTAGTAATATGCCAAATCGCTACTGACTTTTATTTATTAATAAATAAATTAAGTGTCGTGGACAAAGTATAGTATTCTACTCGCAATTTATGGCCATAATTCACTTGGGTGACTTGCGCCCCTCGCCTGCGGCTCGTGACGCATACGTCACCCATCGTGAATTATGGCTATCACAATGTGGTAAACTAATAATGAGTTTTTGTTTAATATGAAAATCTCAAAAGACAAATTGCTTTGTTTAAAACAATGCTCCTATACCAACCTTGTTTGTAAAATCAGTAACACATTTCTATGTGATGTTCGTTCAATACGAATGGAAAGAAGATAAGCCAATAGCTGTTGATATTCTTTTGTCTGTTTAACTGTCAGTTTTTCAGCACGGCTGCTATCTCTTGCTAAAGTTATAATGTCTCTTAAGTCTATAAACAAGTTTTCTAGAATTTTGATTTTGCCTTGATTATCTTCAGCATGAATTAGAGAATCTTTTAAGCCTTCAATGCTCACCAGAAACAGTCTAATTTTTTCTATCCGCACTGGGATTTTCAAGTTAAACCATTTTACCTGAAAAATAAGATTTGAATTGCAGTCATTTTAAAGAAAAAAAAATTAATGAATATGCAAGCCTATATATTATTAAATAATCTACATAGATTATTATTACATTACTATATACCTCATACAATACATCTGCGGTTTTTTCTTTATTTTGAGAGACAAGTGCATCAAAGTTTTCCAGCACTCCTTGAGTACGAAGTTCCAACAAATCTACTGCTTTTTCATCTCCAATATTATAAGCACAGTAACGTAAACTAGGACTAATTTCTTCTACTCTTTGTTTATATGACAGTTGTTCTTCTTCAGGCAGAGTAGATGCTATTTTTTCATAGATTACTTGAGCTTTTTTAAGATTTTCAACTGCTTGTTGCCATAATTGTAGCTCAAATTGCAAACTACCTTGTATCCATGCAAGGTAAGCTTGTGCTTCAAGTTTAGTACGAACATCACACCTTTCTTGCTGAAATTTAAAAAATTTGTCATATATTGAAAACGTTAGATTTTCTTCAGAAGATATTTCCTTATGTACTTAAGGATCCTGCAAAATATGTGTAGAGATTTAGTAAAATCAGGATGAATCTTTCTAATTAATTTTCATAAATAGGTTCAGTACTCAGTGTAAATTTCATTTTCAATTCAACAAAGAACTTAATTTTGTACAGACATAACAACCTACTACAAAATAAACAAATTCCAACAAATGTTATTGTATCTCAAACCTTACCTTGCAAAGCTCATCTAGCTGAAAAGCATACACACAAGCTTTTCTCATTTTCTGAACTAAGTGAAATTTCTTTCTGGGTTCAGTATTTGATTCTTGTCTAAGCTGCATTGCATATGCCCAGCATCTTTCTGCTAGCATTAATGGAATGTGTAAAAATCTTTCATCTGATCTTGGATTTATAATGTGGGCTTCAGTCACATCTCGTTTCTTAAAATGCCTTCTATCACCTTGAGGAATTTTTAAAACTTTACGCAATCTACTAATTCTTCTGGAGCAATAACCTCTATAACGTTGATAATCTCCATGTCTAAGACCATGTTGCTGTTGAATATCTTTAATCAATTTTAGAACTGCAACAAGAAATAAGTTTCAAATTTTATCAATCTTGATAATTATTTCGATATTTAAAATATCATCGTCAGAATGAATGAGAATTTTCAGATATACCTCTATGGAATTCTTTAGAAAGTTAGTTTCAATTAAATGTGTAATCAAATTCAAAATATTGGTGTTTGAATTTTGAGAAAAATAAGTTATTTAGGGGAAGTGAGACAATTTTTCTTATTCATAAAATAAAGTAACAGATGCCAACAAGTTAAGGTTAACTCCATAAATTTGAATAAACTCACTTTCAACAGTGAATGGTTGTAAAGGATCCGGTTGAGGTGTTTTATTCTGGACAGTCTCTGATTGAGAGTTTTCTATTTTTTCAGTCCCCATAATTGTGTTTCCAATAATACAAAATTCAAGTTGGGAATCGACGACTACTGGCTAATGTCAGTTGTTTGATGGAAAGTCAGGAAAGTGTCAATGTCAGATATAACGACACGTGCGTAGAAAACGTCAAATGTGTGATTATTGATTTCACAAACAGTTTTTGAAGTATTAAATCAGAATTCCAGAGTCGTTTCGTCTTAATGGACAACATGTACACTTTATAAAGATATCTTGATACATTTTCACAGTAGATAAATTAGATATAAAATATTTCCATAAATGAAACACAGGCTTCTAGAAAATTATGTTTGTCAAATCACATGTCATATTTCTCTTTTATTTTGGCAGCATTGCTTTTGCTATGTTTATTTTCGGCCATATGACGTCATCGCTAGATTTAAAGTTTTCAGTGAAAATTGAGTTGTTGTAGGTGTGATTTTGTATAAAAATTTAGACCATTTCTCTCAAAAAGATTCATTTTAAATGAGGTAAGTTTGCGAACTGTTATATTTAATAGACATAATATGACATTATCTTGCTTAAACAAATAAGAAATATGTTACGTTATTTACACGAATACTGGCTTCAAAATCTTTCTTACTTATTTAAATCCTACAATATAATACAAACTTGTGTTAAATCGATTTAACATATCAATAAAACAAATCTGAAATAAGTGAAGTCACGTTTTTATTACAAATGATTACAATGCTGTAACTAAAATTTTATTAATTACACTGAATTTATTCCATACTTATAAGTTTATGTAATGTAAACAATTTGTTTGTTTATCCACGTCTCCGTGAGCACACTCTACAAACACAAACGAGATCTTCAGAGTGACATTTACATCTTAAAATAATACAACTGGAGGGAACTGCCTACCTATTTTTAGAAACACACATGGGGCCATTTCAATTTGGTATTTGTATCAAAGCTTACACACAATTAAAATGAAGTTTTTGCATTTTAGGAGAAGCCTGGTCTTCATCAATTATGGAAACTAGATCGAGAAAATCAAGATCAAGGACACCATTTACTCAGTTCGAAGCCTATAGTAAAGAATTTGTTGAAAAAGAAACATTAGCAGAAGAAAATGTGCGGGTGACAAGGAGTACTATTACAACAAAGTAAGTTTCTGCCACATTTCGAATTAATGGGTACTGGAAATACACTACTAAATTATCCCCAAATATTTTTTAGTTAATTTAGCTTAGTTTATTATTGTACTTTAAATTACATTTTGTTATTGAGAAATTTTACATGATTTCAATATATTAAAAATGTTTGTTTAATGTTCTATTTATATACTTAAAAATACACTATACAGATTAAGAGTTCTACAGAAACACTACAGGTTTATACAAAAACTTTATGAAGTTTTTAACTCAATGCATACAAAAAAAAAACAATAATGATATGTCTGAATTAAATAAAAACATGCTCCATGTTCCCAATTGACAGGCTCCATATATACCTTGGAACCCTTCAATAAGAGGAGATTCTACAACTTTCTATTACAATTTATGGAAATTTTATGTGAATCAATTATATGGTCAGAGAGTGTATCATAGGAATGGAGTCAGTCTCCCAGATGTAAAATGTAGAAATTTTATTACAATAGCCATCTATGATTTTTGAGAAAATAAATTATGCAACTATACTTTCACACATTCAATTAAAAGTGACGCAACGACTCGAATATATTAAGATATATTTACATTTTTCACAAATAGGTAGATTTAAATAATATTTGATTCTTATGTCAGTTTAACCTTCAAAGTGGATTTTTCTTTGATATGATCTATTTTGGGAACTTTGTCAAACATTTTTATAGCACTATATTTCAAGGAAGCTATAAATTATAGATGTGAGCTACTCAGTAAACTTTAGCTTAAATTTGGAGATAATTAGTGCTGTTACTTATGAAGCATTAATGTAGTTTGTATTACTAGAGAGTTCCCATTTTTATCCCACAGGTTGCAGTTTATTGCCCTCCGAAAGATCACACTGTATATACTTTTAAAGAAATAAAAATGGTAGTAGAGCACTAACAATCATATATGATATTGAGAAGCCTATCAAAACACTCCTTTCATACTGTTATAGATTGCTTTTATATTGTTCCAGTGTAAATGAGATAAAAGCAGATGCTGCAGTAGATGAAGTTACATCTACAAATGTAAGGCCAGTCACAAAATCATCGAGTAAGTCGGAACGATTCAGTCATAAATGGTTCAAAACTTCGGATTATTCTTCCGAAGATGGGGAAAATGAAGTTAGTTCAACAAAATCAATTTCACTTAATGAGAAAAATCAATTTATAAAGGACGCAAAGGCGGCGTCGTCCAACGGCAGTGGAAAAGTATCGGCTTTAGATTTGTACAAAAAATCAGGAAGATATTGGGAGTGAGTATTATTTTTATTTTACAAATTTATTGTCAATATGGCACGAAAACGGATTTTTCAATTTGGTAATAGTGCTTTGAATAATAAATCTACAAATTGTTTGAAGCCACAAATAACAAAAAAAATTGTAACAAATTAAACTGTCAATATAATATCAGAGAAACAAGAATTCATAAAATAAATCAAAACAGATTCCAATATACTAAGGTGATTCAAAGGAATATATGAAAAATGATATGACAAAAATTGTGAAATAAAACTCCTTAGCATAGGCAGTTTAATTTTGTTCAAAGCATTTATCTTGTTTTTTGATAGCTCCTTATTTTGAGAAAGAACTTGCAGTACAAACTGGTCTTTTTCATTGTTGTTTGCAACTTCTGGATAGTTTGACCTGACTTAGTAATTAAGTAAATTTACAAAAACTACTTTTTTCAAACTTCTACTTTTTTTTATTAATCAAATCAATCAATCAAACTACTTTATGTTCAGTTTTATATTACTGTTAGTACCTAGTGTGTGATTTGTTATTTGTTTTAAAAATAAATTTCGTATGTACACATAATTTTCTTTCCAAGTTGAAATAGGTATGTTATATGTTGAAATTTTAATAATTTGGCACACTAAACACATTCACCACCACGTTAATTGCTTCAATCGTAAACGAGTATGTTATATGTTGAAATTTTAATAATTCGGCACACTAAATACCTACATTTATCACTTAGTTTACAGCTGTAATTGTAAAGGGGGCCACACACGTTCAGTATTAATGCACAACCTCACGCTCTCTGTTTAGATCAACAGATGAAAGAAAGAAAGAATGAAATGTAATGATATTTACAAAAAGGTATACAATATGCCAGTTACTTCTATAAATAAACAAACACAACGTGTTTAGACACGCCATTACACACTAAAAGTTTAAAATTAATTTACACAAATCCAACATGATTACATTTATTTTACAATTAAAATGGAATTTTATTTATTTAATTAGATTTAAAAGATTAAATCAATCTTCATATGAAGATCTGGGCCATTCAAAATCGAATATCTCCTCAATCTCATAAAATGCCTGCCCTACAAGCGCCTGTTTCACTATAAATTTTAATTTTTTAAGTGTAAAGTTTTTCCATAATACTGGAAGAGTGTTATATATATTACAGTAATAGAATTCTGTTTGCCTAGCAGTACCCTCCTGATTCATTTTTGTTAGTCTAAAGACATCATTTGATGAGTAGATGAGTTACACAGGTGCCTTTATGTTCAGATTGTTGTGGAATAGAAAAGTTCTATATTAAGTCAAAATAGCCTAATTGAAATAACTAGAATAACATTAGTATACTGTGTCTCTAATTTCAATGTAATTATGACTACGTTTAATATTTTCAACAAGTTATTTTGCTAATTTTAATTTTTTTGTAGCAATTATCCAAAAACGGACTATACCTACTCACCTTACTCAACAGACAGAGTCGAAATAGCGCCTGGCGTTGTGGCTATGCCCAACATGTCTAGAAAAACTATCCATTCTGTCAATTCATCATCAGACGATTCTCACTTATTTACAAATGTGGAACATAAACAAACTAACACAGACTTATACAGTTCTCGAAACGTCCAAGACTACAAACCAAGGCAACTATTTAATAATAACTATGAAAGTACTTATTCTAAATCCAGCCAAAAGACTGACACTACCGTTTGGTCGAGGATAAGAACCAGAACTGTAACGACGATAACGACCGTCATCACCACGATTTTGTCAATTGTGTATGTTGGTTTTAAAGTACAAACTTCTTGGTTCACCAAGCTGCACAAGCTTACCAGTAGGGTTATGCTTATGGATACATGGTTGTTGTGGAAGAACAACGTTGGCAATAAGGCTGCGAAATTGACAGCTCTGTGCGTTATACCGTTGTTACTTTTAGGAGGTAAGTGGTTTTTTTCTAATAAAACTGGTTAGTACTGTTTCCAATTCCAATGCGGAAATCTACGCCATGTTAACAAACTCATTTCCTATAGTACATTGGATAGAGATAAAAAAAGTATGAAAATAACAAAATTTAAAAAAATGCTCTGTTGGCATTTCAATGCTAGCTCTAGTTTCTGTCTCATTGTTTTCTGACCACACTTTCGTATCGTTTGCTTACTATTGATTTTCATTAATATAGTACCTATACTTTGGCAAGTTTATCTGAAGCCGTAAAAGGAATGCAGTCGAAAACATTCGATATTGCCACGTTCAACTATGAAAAAGCTAAAGTGTTAAGTATGTTGTGATAATAATTAGAAAAGGGACTTTTTATTATTAACAATTTGATTAAACGTTAGTTCTTTAATGTGCTTGTTTCCTTGGATTTCTTTTATTAACATCATTTAATCAATTTATGAATATTGAAAGATGAACACTTTTCCAAATTTGTTATGGTCTTCTTCAAGCTCTGGCAGCGTTGTACGAAAACCATAATTACCACACCCTCCGAATGACATAATTGGTGATTTTTATCAAAAGCTGACTTTTTATTGGCTAGCGCGTGCGTGTGTTCTTCCCTCTCACTTCGTCAATTGATTGATATTGATTTACCAGTGGCATTGGTATTGTCAGTGAACTTTGTATTTTCAATTTAACTTGGTAAAATAGGTACCGTACGCCATTTGTACTCTTATGACATATATGCGCCATGTTTCCTCGCCTCTTACCGATGCCCCGTAGCTTCAGATAAACTTGCCAAACTATATAAACCGTTTTTATTTGATCTTCTTTCATCATTTGTTATTGTTCGTTATAATTTGTAGTAGTAGTTAAGACTTTTCAAGATGAAAATGAATTATTCGAAAATTTCATGACATTATTTTAAGGTTAAAAATGATTTTATCAAAAAACTAAGTCGACCAGTAGATTTCTCATTCTAAGAAGACTTGATTTTTCTAGTGTTGACCATCTTCTTCTTAAATCATGACAATCTCTTGTCCCATAATAGATACGTACTCGGATACGTAATACAATATATTTTTAGTGACAACAGGAACTTGAGTGAATTATCATTCAATCTTAATATTCTGATGTAAAACATGGTGTTGGTAAATTCTGATAAATCAAATAATCTATAATAAATCATATTTTCAATAACCAGTTGATTCTAATAAAAAAAATTGTATTCATGTAATAAAACCTACGATAATAGGTTGAAACTTATTCATTTTGTGATACCAACGAATTGCAAAATGATAACGGTTGTCGTTCTAAATGAGTGCATTGATATCGTATCGCATATTAAATGTAAAATAATGAATATAAGATGAAAAAAAAAACAAATTTATATTGGTTTATAGCTTTTTATAAAAGGTCAGGAACTACTTGAACTTGATAACGTGGTTTTGCAGTTTTTTAGAAACATTTTCTTCAAGTGAAACTTCTTTATCTGCGTTTTAATATTTTGTGGGGAAAATCTTATTGGTTATAGTCCAAGTAATCCTAGTAATGCACGTTTCATGAAGGGTTTGATGCACCTTGAAATTTTTATATTTGAAATATATTGTATGGAAAAGTAGATATATAGTCGGGTCATACGATTCATCAAAGACATACTCACAGTTTATTTTTTTTTTTATTACGTTTAATTATAACTTCCAAATAAAGTCCGTAAGATAAATAAGACAGACTTATGCAATTTTGACGGGAAAAAGAAGGATATGTATTTAGTTTTCAGCGATTCTAAAAAGTCTTTCACCAGCGAAGTTTTTATTTAAATGTCAGTTTGACAATTCAAAGTGACAATATATGATGTAGCTATCGTGGTACGTCTTTGTAGCTATCTTCATGTCAGTTAAAATAATCTTCTTCTTCTCTCCGGGTGTATTTGTTATCTCACATTTTGGTAACCTCTGTGTTTTTTGATTTGATACATAATATGGTTAGTGACCTTTGAACCCGCACGATAAGAGTGCGTTTGACTATACCTGTGTTGGCTTGACCCAGTTTAGGACACCAGGTAGTGCGCATCCTAAAAAGGTGTAAAAAAATAAGACCAAAAAAGTGCTTGAGTCAGCAGCCAACAACCAGTAATTGAAAGTTTAGGTAATTTTAAAAATACAACTATTTAGACAGACAGTTTTGAATGGAATTATATTTAATAAATCCACCCTAAAGTTTATTTTTTTTATACAATTTGTAGTATTTGATTCACGATTAAATTTTAACAGCGTCTTGATTTAATACAAAAACAAATAATTACAAAAAGCCAGACACTTTTTCCGGGGTTTGATTGCCGACAAACATGAGAATAAACATTATTTATCATAGAAAGGAATAGGCTGTGCATGGTGGTAGATGGAGTGAGAGCTCCCATCACCACCGTTTCTGCGGTCTTTCTCTATGCTCCCATTGGCTGTTGGTCACGTGTCTTGTATTGCTGTACATTTGAAATTCATATTTTGGAGTAGAATTGAAAAAAATTACGTATTTAGATAACTTATGTTCAAGCTTTTTATTTTTCGAGATTTAGTAGTACAATGAAATAATAATGATGAAAAATTGAAATTGAAAGCTTTTCGTATTAAAAAAAGGAGACTGTGAGGTTATAATTTAAAATTCCACATTTACTATTTATTCATTCATTTATTTATCAAAATTTTTAGACCCTGAAGCCTTAGCTACCTTATAAAATGAATACCTAGTAATAATAATAGTATGGTGGTTTATTTTGTTGGAGCATAGAGAAAGACCGCAGCAACAATGGTGATGGGCGCTCTCACTCCATCTACCACCATGCACTGTCTATCCCTTTCTATGATAAATAATATTTATTTTCATGTTTGCCAGCAATTAAACCCCGGAAAAAATGTTTGGCTTTTTGTAATTATTCTTTTTATATTTAATCAAGATGCTGTTAAAATTTCAGCGTGAATCAAACACTTCAAGTTGTATTTTAAAAAAATCAACTTTGGGGTGGATTTATTAAATATAAACCCCTTCAAAACTGTCTGCCCAAATAGTTGTATTTTTAAAATTACCTAAACTTTCAATTACTGGTTGTTGGCTGCTGAATCAAATACTTTTTTTGGTCTTATTTTTTACACATTTTTAGGATGCGCACTACCTCGTGTCACAAGCTGGGTTAAGCAAACACAGGTATATCTACTTTTCCATACCGTATATTTCAAATATAAAAATTCCAAGGTGCATCAAACACTACATGAAACGTATCTAAGTTGTTGATCTCCAAAAAAACTCCAGTTTTTTCCTGGAGTCTAGGGAAAAATAGTAAATTGGCAACAGCGTGAAAAGAATATTTTCAATTCCTGAAGCCGTCCAGTCAAAACCACTTATCGATATCTTAATCGGTCTCCAAGTTATGTGTCGGAATTCAAATGATCACCCAGTATATAAGAATTTTTCTCTTTGAATGTAAAAATACAATCATTATTGCCCATACACAACTTAATTGATATGTGAATAAAGATCATTCTATACTAATGAATTTTTGATGAAGGTAATATTTTTTAGAACACTGCTAATTCAGGGAAAATTATGATAGCTGTACACATTATAGTACCAGTAATTTCAACTAAAGACCACCATAAAAATTTGCGGTTTGATAAAAAAAAGTGTCCTATCATACTATACATAGTAGTAATCCAAAACTGCTATAGGTACATGTACATATTTATGGAAGGGATATTATCTGTAAATTATTGTGATATTTGTAAAAAAATATTAATTCGTAACCGTATATTTCAGGTGTGCACTTGTTATTGGTAAATGGATACACTTTTGTCCCTTCCTGCCACCCTAATTGCGGAAAAATTGCCTCTACTTACATAAAGTCATATATCGATAGAGCATACAACTTCTTTAACATCACAGAATCATTGTAACACATTTCTTAAAAATGCTTCTAATTTGCCTTTATACTAGTGTCTTAGTAACAACTAGAAACTCCCTAGGGAGTTCCTTTTTGTTTTATAATTACTATATAATAGTCTACTACTTAATTCATAAACTGGGAAAAACTAATAGTGATTGGGTAACATCTTTTGACTTTGCTAAAAATTATACACCTAAATGATAATATTTGAGGTGTAAGTAAATTAAGTTTTTCACAACACTGTGTATAAAAATGTGTATTTAGAAGTTAGAAATTGCCAACATGCCAACCCAACCAATAGTAGAAAAAAAAATGTATAATAACCTCAAAAAATTATTTGTTGAAACATAATATATAGTTTATTATTATTTAAAATATTTCAAATGGAATTAAATGTAAACGAATAAAGGTCAAAGCAATGTTTTAATATTTTTGTGATTTTTTTTACAAATCTGAAATAGTTTGTTAAATTTTTATACAAAAAAAGTCATCTTTGGGTTTGAAAAAGCACTATTGGTTTTTACTAGCTTATACACTAAAGAGTACCACGTATTTAAAAAAAATAAGCTGTTGAGCAGTTTAATTCTGACATTTTTTTGCGGAATTAATATCTCGAAAATACAAAGACGTAAATTTGGTTACATATAGTTAACAAGGTATGGATTAGATGAGATTTGAAGAGGTGACAAATTGGCCTATTCGACTGATTTTTCAGGTCTATTGTATAACAAGGTATATAAACGATCATGTGTTGAAAGAAATAAGTAAATCTTTTACGATATTGAATAAATACTAAAAATTTCAATACGTTATTGTTACTGGAATTTCCTATAAAACATATTGCTAGAATGCATCGAAAGCATGAAATTTGGTTGTAGAGACGGTTTGCTGGTGATCATAACTGTCCACGGAGTTTTTACAGGACTTTAAGAACTTCAATACTGTCTTATTTGCTTTGAATTGGAAGTGGGTAAATACACCTCAAGCCCAGTTTATTTAAGATGCATGCAAAAATTAAAAGCAGGGATCTTGGATGCTCAACATTGAGGTTAAACTTTGAGGTGAATTTATGTGATCAAAATTACGTCTACATAAAATATTATAATAGTTTAGGATTATAAACAAACACATTGAATGTGTAGTATTTACATTAATTTATACATATATTATCTTTTTGTCATAAGAGAACTTTCTCAAGGCTGGTAAAAGTATTCTAAAATAATATCAACATCACTTTTATGCACGTGTTTTTATCTAATTAAAACGGAATGACGAGCAAAACTGAACTGTTCAAGTTATGTACCATAAATGAGGTTAGGTACTTCATTTTTCCAAGATGTGTGTAGGAGCACATTTGAAATGGACGCAATATATTAAAATGGAAATATGAGTTGATGGTTCTCAAGCAGATCTGGTTATAATAATAATAATGATTGTGACATAGGAAAACAACTTTTCACATATTTTTGTACTTGGTGTACTTCGCTGACCATTGTGTAGCATAAAATATGCGCGCATACTATGGATGTAAAGTCTGAAATATTTCCAGTCTAAGAGAAATTCTTTGTTTTGTTGTATTTTATTTTGGTTTGTTTGATTAAGTCTCAGAATGTTTTGTCAGTTTTTATGCAGGATGGGACACCACATATGTATGGAATTGAGTGCCTAAACCATAATAATTTTGAAAAATCTTCTCATACAGATGAAAAACTATATTTAAAAATATTACTACTTTTAAACAATTCCAGCTTGTACAAGTCTTTTACTGCTAATTTGATTTCATAGCTTCTAACTTTTATCACTAAATACAAAACTCAGGTCAAATGCATTCCTCATCTAATCCTACTCTAGTAAGCCACCAGCCCCTTGATTGTATGTGGTGCCTCACTCTGTATGATTAATGTGTGTTATTGTTTTTTATTAAAAACTTGAGATATAGGTACATAAAATATTTAGTATTTATTTTGATTTATTGGTGGTGTTTCTGAATAACTCTAATAATTCATCTGATTATTTTATAATGATCTGAACTGCAACAGACACTTGGCTTACAGGTTATTTGTTTTCATGTAAAAAGTTCATATAAACAGATAAAAAAAGAAATATTAAGGCCGCTTGACATTGAGCATTACGATTTCCAAGTGTTTGAGAGCATGCAAATATCTTGCAACATTATTGCCAACACTACCCAGAGAAGGAAGACAACTAAAAGTATCACACCAAATATCGGAAACTCTTGACAAAATGTCCTATACTATACATTGCGATAGACGTCATTTAGTGGTAACTGGAAAGTAACTAGAAATCTCCCTAGAATAGCGCTTTGCAGGCAATAAAAATGGTGTTACATCTGCGCATGCCTTCGATAAAGACATCTTGTATGTCAAGTGGCTTGTACTGTATTTAACTGTTATATACAAAGTGTTCACACTGATGTTATATTTTTATTGTTTATATGTACTTTTCTACTAATATATTGCTGGACTCATTAAATATCACATTTATATAATTAACGGAATCACATGTAGATACAGTATTCTCGCATCCTCTGTGTTGCCTTTTTAGTGTTACTTATAAGCTTTGTATGATTGTCTTTTTTCTTATAATAACACTGGTGTTTGTATTGTTTTTTTTTTAATTATTGTAACAATAAAGTTTTACGAGATTGTAGATAGTTTTTATGTAAATCCTTTCTAAAAAGCAATTTGTGGTGGTTAGGAAGAGGCAATGTACTGATTTTATAATCTAAAATTTAAATTCACATTTTCTTAAAATTGATGTATTTATTTTATATTATTATAGTTTCTAGAAACCGGACATACCCAGGCAAAAATGAGTATCCATTTCATGTTTATATAATGTCGAATGTTTGTTATAAACTGATTTATGTATTTTTCTACTGATTATAACTTTGTTTCAGTAACCTGATTTGTACGCGTCAAATTTAAATCTGGCAACCGTGAAAATCCAATGAAAAACTGTTCGGTGTTTAAATGTATAAACATGTTAATGCATCATAATATTGGTTTGTCCTTTATAGATTGTCAGATTGCACTTGAAGGAGAAAATGTATGGAGAGAAGTATAGATCTAGAATAAATATACCAAAGAGAAAATTTCTTAATGCGAAGCAGATCTATTTTTTGTACAAATATAAACATTATTTAATGTAACAAAAATATGTTCCAGAATATTTTGTTCCTTGACAACCAGGTTTTCTTTTCTTCCTGTGCCGTGCTTCCTGTATTCAGATTACTAAAGCTAATTCTATAAGCAATAGTTAGCATTAGATAAAAAAAAAAGAAAAAGTATGAGGAGAAATGGACTTGGTCATTAACATTTCTAAAATAAATATTATCAATATGGTTTAATTTACAAATAAATATCATTACAGTTTCTTTTGGAGCAACAATTTTAGATTTTTGGGGGACAATAAATATAGTATTCCTATCCCAATCATTGTTTATGTATATTGAGGTGTCATTCACCTAAAAGATCTATTGTGCCCTATCTCTTTCATAAATGGGACTTTAGACATGTCTATTCATTTATATCATAAATATTGTTGTACAATTTCTGGATAATTTTTAATCAGTGGTATAATTGCATTTTAGGATTTACCTTAATGTAAATGGGATTTATAAACAAACTAATATTAATATTATATAAAATGAATAAATCATTTACTAGAATTTCAATCACAATATGTATCTTAGCAAAGAATTTCGTCGCCAGCAGATGGTAACAAATTATTTAGTGGAAAAAATATTTACTAATTATGTATATTTATAATAACCATTCGATATTTTATAGACATGAAAGGAAATGTAAGTGTAAACACAAAACCTTGTTATTGAGTAAAGGTGCACATCTTTGGCTCATTTTGCTTGCCCACAAAACAAATACGATAATAAAACTCCATTATTCCTTTATTTAAATAAAAAGTATTTTGTTTTTCTTTTAAAATGAATTGGCTAAATTCAACAAGAGACAAATAATAGTGCAGCATTTTCATTTCAAATATATGTATATTTTTAGTACTATTCCATTATAATAAGATATACAGGGTGTACCAATATTACGACAAACTTCGGTATAATGGTTATTTTAAGAGATATCAAAAAATGTTATTAACAAAAATAGTAGATGTGCTGGAGGTCCATATTTTGAAATTATATCTAACTATACAGAGTGCTGCATAACTCCGTTACAAACCAAACATGATTTTTCAAATGGAAACCCCTGTATATCGAATTCGGATTGGTTACATTTTTTTGAAGAAGAACAGAGTCCTTCAAAAGATATGGATACGTTTATGTGAAAATCGTAGGTAAATCAACGCTCTGTAGCTTGTTGTACGTTGAAGAAAAAAAATGTATTTTGCCAAACAGAGTTTTGTAATATGATGCAATATCTCCGTATCCAATTAAATTTCAATTATATTCTTTCTTGAATACAGGGTGAACGGAAACTCGAACATGTCATTTTCTTTCTTCTTTCAAATGGAACACCCTGTATTTTATAGCAAAAATAGAGTCTTCGATTACGTAACTTTAATTTTTGTCAAGCATTCCCTATACCCAAAGTTTATAAAAACAGAGTTATCTGGTATAGTGTAACTAATGTTAATGTGATGACCTTGAATTGTATTACACATTTTATGCAGGTTCATTTTAATCCACTATATTAATTTGAATTACATTTGAAAAGCATTATTCCACAATATTCGAATTTATAAAAAAATTGTATGCACGCCATTAGGCGGCTTTTTTCTTCAAAGGGATTAAAAATATGGGTCATTACATTAACAATAGTTACACTATAATATTTATTGTAAACTATTATTATAGACCTATTATGTGAAAGCAATAAACGTTGTATGTAACAAAAATCCTAATTAATAATAAATACATATTGTAAACTATTATTATTGAAAGCAGTAAACGTTGTATATAACAAAAAATCCTGATTAATGATAAATTTTAATGAATAATTAATTCTAAACAAAACTAGCTACCAAAAGTATAATCCTAACCGTAATATTAAGCTGAAGGTTCAAAGTGTTCACCGTTAACATCAATGCAATGCTGTAAGAGGGGGCCCAACTGATTGACCAGCTCGGTCACCCGATTTAACAAAAGTATATTTATTTTTTTCGGGTCTTGTAAGGAATAAGTTTATAAAATCCCCGGCTATTAGAGATGACATAAAAGAGATAATTAGTGCGGCATTTCGATCTGCTAACGTTGATATGCTGAGAAATGTTAGTCAATCATTTGAACTATTCTACAGCATTGAATTGATGTTAACGGTGAACATTTTGAACCTTTAGTTTAATATTACGGTTGGGATTATACTTTTGGTAGCTAGTTTTGTTTAGAATGAATTATTCACTAAAATTGATCATTAATTAGGATTTTTTGTTACATACAACGTTTAATGCTTTCACATAATAGGTCAGTAGTTATATTTTACAATAAATATTACAAAATAACTGTGTTTTTATAAACTTTGAGTATAGGGAATTCTTTACAAAGATTAAAGTTACATAATCGAAGATTTTATTTTTGCTATAAAATACAGGGTGTTCCATTTGAAATAAGAAAGAAAATGACAGGTTCGAGTTTCCGTTCACCCTGTATATAAGAAAGAATATAATTGAAATTTAATAGGAAACGGAGATATTGCATCATATTACAAAACTCTGTTTGGCAAAATACATTTTTTTTCTTCAACGTACAACAAGCTACAGAACCTTGATTTGCCTACGATTTTCACATAACATGGCAAAACCTGATATCAAAATTTTCAAAAAAATGTAACCAATCCGAATTCGGTATAACATACAGGGGTTCCCATTTGAAAAATCATATGTTTGGTTTGTAACGGAGTTATGCAGTACCCTGTATAGTTCGATATAATTTCAAAACATGGACCTCCAGCACATCTACTATTTTTGTTAATAACATTTTTTTGATATCTCTTAAAATAACCATTATACCAAAGTTTGTCGTAAGATTGGTACACCCTGTATATTTTAAGATACATGCATTTGATATGAATGAATTAACCTGGAAACTGACATTTTATTGTTACATAATCCTTTTTCTACCACTAACAGTTTGTTTTTACAAGTGACTTAAAACGATATTCATTGCAGGTTGGTGGTTATGGTTAAACTTTGGTAGTTTACCTAATGCAGACACATCAGAAGTTCCAACTGACATAACTGTAAACAGTAATGTAATACCAGAAGACAAATATACTAATATTCCAACATTATCAAGTGATGATTCATATAAACGTTTCGACGAAAACGAGATTTTCATTAACCAACAGAAATTAATAGACAACCTGAAATATGAAGTAACAAGAATAAGGTCAGAAATGCTAGAAGCCGAAAAGACACGACAGGAAGATATGAGTAAGATTATTCAAGGTCTAAACGTAGAAAAAACTGACAAAACAGTCTATCTAACTCAACGTATTAATAGATGTTGCAAAAACCCAATGATTGATATGGAAAGTTATATAAGTAGAATTTTGGTAAAACTTATCAACGATCCAGAATTTCTTAGGAATCAAAAAGGTTTCACTGATTACTTAAGAACTATCTTTGTAGCTAGACAAGAGTTGGAGTATAGTCTTGGTAATATTACTGCCAACATAGACGATAAATATATTAACTTGATTAATGAAAACAGCGTAAAACTAATGGATGGGATAAATTCAAGGATAAAAAGGGAAATCGAAAAGGTAGAAGTACAAACGTCAGCTTCAGGTGGGGTTACCATTTCGGACCAACGTATCAAACAGATAGTACGAAGTGTTCTGGCTATTTACGACGCTGACAAAACAGGTCTAGTAGACTATGCGATGGAGTCCATGGGAGCACAAATTCTAAGTACTAGGTGTACGGAGAACTACCATTATGGAAAAGCAGTAGTATCAGTTTTAGGAATTCCGCTGTGGTACCCCGTAAACTCGCCAAGAACCTTAATATCACCCGGTATAAGTCCTGGACATTGTTGGGCGTTCCAGAATTTTCCAGGTTTCGTAATGATTCGTTTATCTAAAAGAATTAAGATAGAAGCGTTTTCGTTCGAACATATTAACCGTTTATTAGTGCCTAACGGTGAAATAGATTCTGCACCTAAACATTTCGAAGTATATGGATTAACGGACGAAAGTGACAAAGAACCGACGCTTTTGGGTGAATACGTTTACGATTATAATGGGGAATCTTTGCAATTTTTCGACGTTCAGAAAGACGGTCAAATATTCGAGATTGTCGAGTTGAGAGTAATTTCAAATCATGGAAATCCAAACTATACGTGTCTGTATCGGTTTAGAGTGCATGGAAAAAGTGTCTCGTAGTATTAGACATGATTTTAGAAACTTTTTCTTGTTAAGAATTGATGAAACAACGTTGCTATTTGTTGTTGAAGCTGGAACCATGACGTATTTGAATTTAATTCAACTGTCTTATTTTATATTTTGAAACTTTCTGCATTGAAAACAAATTTTAACAAAAACAGAATATCAAAGAGGTCTTAGATTGTCAGCTAATTTACTTCTTTATATGTTTTGGAATTTTCATAATTCTATTTAGTGTACAGTCGTTGTGCTGGAAACAATCACAACATTAGGGATGTTTAAAAAAGTACAAACGAATGATAAAAGTCCATATCGATGTTTAGTTAATGTAACAACAAGCTATGAAGCTATATCAAACGAAAACATCCTTGAAACTGGCCACCGTAGCAAATTTTGTTACATAACCTAAAAATATCCCTAAATGGCACAATTAAATGTTGGCAATGAAGTAAAAGCGAGAATCAACCTCTATGATATTACTGATTGTAGCTCCTTTATTGTCTTGATTGAAGAAATTTGTCCAGCGAAATGGAATTTTGTAGAGGATTCAGTGTTGGCACATCTGTGATATTTTTATAGCAGGGAGATCCACAATTTTATATAACGTGAAATGTCTTCTTTTTTTGTCTCCCTTGCGTTTTATGTTAAACAATATTTAAGGTAGTTTAGATTTAAAATATTTCAAGTTGCCTTATAGTATATATTTAGATATAGTATATTGTTTTATTGAGGCCTTAACATTTTTTATAATCATCTCTTTGTACTTTGTAGTAGAAGTTTTACATTTATATTTACTACTAAATTTTATATTGATATCTTTTTTTCTGCATTTTACATTCAGTCTTAATTTTTCAAAAAAATTGCGCGCACACTGCTAAGCATTTCCATTTGTTTTTATATTTTAAATTGATCAATAGAAATGAAATCCAAAATTGTGAAACTAGTCAAATATTTTGACATCTAATGTTAGCTGTCACAGAAGTTTGTTTCCTTATTAACTGATACAACACCAATTCTTTCAACGCAAATTTTATTTTAGAAAAACAGGTTGGAATTGAAAAAAATTTTTATACTTTAAAGTATGTATGTTATTTCAAATGGAAACACTGCCTAATGATAAAAACTATGTATCTTGAAGAAACATTAATTAAATTGTTTAAAAAACTTGTTTATATTTTATAACTTTGCTTGGGTTTTTAGATACGAAAAATGTTCCTGTAGTGAAGTATTATATTTTGCAGTGGAGTACGTGAAATAGTTGGTCGTAAATTTTTTTTCAAATGTCAATTCATTGAAAAGTAAAACATTTAATGATAGAGATGTTTTTACAGCTTAAGCAAAGAAAACATGTTTAATTACCGTCCTGAATCCGATCTTTCAAAGCACTACATTTATTTTTTACTTTATGACTTCAGTATAACTTTTTAGAGCTTATGAGATACGGAGCCTTTTCGGAAAATCGCATCAGTAAGCTCCAGTAAAAAATATGGCGTGTTGATTTGGGATGACAGATGGTTAAGAGACTGTCATTGTCATCACTTCACTTTTCATTTATTTCCACTTAATCCTTGAATACTTATTTAGTCAATAAAATTCTGATATTCCTAATTTTAATTTAAATAAAATGAAATTTGTCTCAAAGATCGAAAGGAGGAAGCGACAGGGTCAAACAGCGAGCTATTGCCATATCTTTTACTGTATCTCACTGAAGAGAGTTTCCGAAAAGTCCCATAAATAATCATCTTAAAAAGTCTGTTTCTGTTTTATAATTCCCTACTTATACCTTTTTACATTTTGCAAAATATCGCTCAGGTTCTATGTAGCAATATGTCTTCTTAATTTACAGAAGGTAAGGAAGACATAGATACCAAGCAATTGAACAATTATAAAAATACTGTTAAACTTTATTTCAAAAACTATTATTGACAGCTTGTTTGCAGTGTAAGTACAATTTAGTCAATATCTTATATTTACTTAACGATTTGATTAAATTTAGGTTGTGTGTGATTTTTGCACTTCTAACTTAAAAATTTATGGTTATAAAATATCACAATTTCACACTAACATATAACCACATGATGTTCCCATCTACCAAAGCTGTTTGATGTTGTATTTATTTATTGTTTTTATTGTATAAATTTAGATATAGCATGAAATGTATATATTGATTAATAAGTACAAATGAACAAGTATAATAATAAGAGCCTATAGTTACTGTAAGAGTACATTGAAATAATTATTAGTAGTTTTAAAAAATCAACAACTAACTTCACTATTACAGAGAAAAAAAAGATAGAAATATGTAGATATCTGTGAAACTGTGTTATCTGTTTTAAATAACCTTCTTAAATGTTTGATAGTATTCGGGGATTATTCTGTAGCTCACATGGTCAAGGAAGCCACAAACATGTTGGATACATTTATAGAAAATACTACTTGCTTAATTTTGAAATTCTCAGGGCATTTATTTCAAAACATCATTTTCTCTGCACTTTTATTCATTAGCTACTTAAACATAGGTAAACTGCTGTGGAAAAAACGACAAATTTGGAATGCCAACTAAAAAGCAAAAGACACTTGAAAGCAGCAAGAAATACTCTCAATTACAATGTATATTCTATGGGTCTTCATTTTTTTGTATATATACATACTCATAGGAAAGAGAAACCGATTCCAGTTACATAGTTTTTAATTCTTACCTCATATTTCATTTCTATAATTAAGTTATTTCATCTTAAACTTTTGGTAGCAAAAAATTAAAAACTTCTTCAATTCCTACACATATGATTATTTCAATGTACTATTTTTATTTTGTTGATTGTAATGAATATATTTTTATTTTATAAAGTAGGTACCACCTTCAAAGAGTTTTGTAATTTCAAACTACTGATTTATATTTTGTTTGATGTGTGGCTTTTCTGGTTGTTGTGATATAAGATTTTTATATAATTAAAATGAAAAAACTGAAAATACTTTATTTGACATAGTTGAACAAAAGAAATTATTATTAAATGTATTTTATTAATTGTAGGATATATGATAAACAATTTTCAAATTTGTGCTAAATTATTAAACATAAATGGGCATGTCTACCAACTGATAAGTTGACACTACTGACAGTCGCCCTGAGGATGACCAATTATTTAGTTAGATTTGGTATTGATTTAATGTTCCTTTTTATTATAAACAATCATATTATACAGCTTTAAAAATACTAAAATCAACGTCGAAAAAAGCACTAAATAAAAATATATATATACCTGAACGTCCAATCTCCTTCTAGTATTATTTCTTTAATCTCTTATTGAACTGCTTGAATTATATTTTTATCATATTATAACTTTCTTAACTGTTGTGATTAAAAATTGTATTTAAGAGCCACCGACCAGTCAAACTGTATAACGTTATCATTGATGCAAAATAATTTTAAGCATAATGTTACATTTTTGCCATTTTATGCAAGTGTTCCAGCTAGTCCAATACAATAATTGTTCAATTTATTTTATAAAATATTGATGTTATAAAATCGTGAATAGCAGAGAATAAATTTAATATATTTCAGTAATAAGAACAATAAAAATTTATGGAGTATGTATTCGTTAATTTATATACAGTTGTCAGAACCAAACATGAGCCCCGGAAAATATGCGAACTAAAATAAGGTCATCGTAAGCAGCCAATCAAGAGCCAATGTTAACGATTGCCCATTAGTAATTATTGTTAAATATAATCGAACTAATGTGACCGAGTGATTTCATCAACATACATCATTTTATTCATTTTGTATCAGTGTTGTCAATGCGAGGATGATTATCAGATTTTAAGACAATTTCACTAATTTGGATCCAATAGTTTTTCGAATATTTTGTAGAAGGGATATATAAAATGGCTATTGTTTTTGGGGATTTTCCATATTGACTGAGGTCGAAGACTTTATTTAGATAACCAATGTGTCCTTTTGGTAATTTTGACAAATTCTGATAATTTGAATAGTAGGTTCGGGTAATTTTCATTTTTGCATCGGCAACACTGGACTATAACCAGTTCATATTTTGTTGCTTTCCATAGAAACTTGACCCTTCTTTTTCATGACATTAATACAGTCATGTAATTTGAAAATATAGACATTTAGGGCGAACGGTAGTTTTAGTTTTGGTCCAATATAATTTGTTTTATTAATATTTAGAGTTACATTTTTAGCAAGTTTGACTTTGTTTACATATCTCTTAACAGTTTACATTTATGGTATCGATATTTGGTTATCGATTCAAAATATCGAATTGTTACTACAAAAATTCAACTACAGCGACATGAACACGCCCACCAGGGCTCACGTTTGCTTCTGCCAACTGTATACAGGTTCGGCAAATATTTATCTTCCCTATGTAGAATCTCGTGTAGGAGCAACAGTGAACACTTGTAAATTAAATTCTATATGTCCAAGAGAGTACAAAATACTTCCTCTCCATGAAACAACCACTACTCCAGACTAGATACAATCTCCGGAGAGGGGAATCTGTCTGTCTATAGCTTTCACTCTCAGAATGGCTATACGGAACATAATTATTTGCCGAATCTGTAAGATTGAAACTACTTCAAAATTAATAAAAGTTTCATGGTAATAAGTCACAATTATATAAGACAAGAAATGTCCTTGATGTATGCATAAGTTAAAATTGGTATTTTCATAGTGTTGTGTGGTACAAAGTAGTTACATTTTTTTGGTAGTATGAATAATTGAATTTTGCATGTTTTTTTTTAATAAAGTTTTTGCAAAAAATGTTGCTTTGTTTTTTTTACACTTCTATCTTTGTTTCACCTCGTATTAAAATCGAGCACATCCCATGATAACCTATCCATTATCCATGGATAAGCCATCCTATTTGTACATAATCAGAAAGTAAGGCAGATAATGACTTGTGTTGATACAAACAATAATTTATTAACATTTCATAATTATTATGGAAGTAAGTAGTAACACCAGTTTAATAGATTTAACAAATAAATATAACCAATATATTATAAAATATGAGATTTAGACTTCATACATTTTTAGCAGAATTCGTAAAAGTTCCTTTTGTTCTTTCGATAATACTTTCCAGAAGTCCGTTTCCAAATCTACTAAACTACTCGTATCTAATGATTGACAAATTGTCACTAGAGATCGTAGGAGGTAAAATATATTTTCAGTCATCCTGCAGGCTAAAACAAAAAAACCATTGTTATACCTAAAATGGAGTTTAATATATATATTTTTTTCCATATAAACGGTTGTGTTATGAGTTATAAGTAGTTTAAGTTGGATACCTGTTAAACTTGCATCATTAAAATCATCCCATGTATATTTCTCCAAGATTTTAGTCAAGTGCGGTGATAATTTTTGTGGATTTGGTCGAAGAATTAGTAACAAAAAAACACTGTTTATTTCACATTTCAATAATTTTGCCGATTTGGAACCGTTCATTGTCGAATTTTCTATTATTTTAGAAATTTCGAAAAATGTTTCCAGTGCAGCTAAATAATCCCCTAAAAAGCAAATTGGATAAATTGTTTCACAAAACTTTTATTTGAAAAACCCAAGCACAGCTACCGAACAGTAGTTATAGGTCATTTGAAAGTTTAAGACAGTGATTCCCAAAGTGTGCACCGGGGCGCCGCAACAAGAAACCCAGGCGCTCCTGATAAGGTATAATTAGAGTTATGTTTGGCAACGCCGGCGCCGCATCCGCTATTAATCGAGCCCGAGAGAGCAGAGCAAGCTTCTAGAGTTTCCAGAAGCCCGTATTCGACCTACGCGTCGCTCGACGAGAATTTTCGCGAGGGTTCTTTGACAGTATCGGAGTTGTTTTCATGTTTTCATTCATGTGTCTTGTAACTAGAGACAATATATTTACAATGGTGTTAAATAATAAAGTGTTGTACAATGCTTGCGCTTTGCTACTATACAGTAGACAAGTTGCATGCAAAGCACATATTTTATACATTATACATATGCAACACTTTGTTGGACACAACTATATATTATGCATATTACGAATAGGGGCGCCCTGACAAAATACTAAACCTTTAAGTGCGCCGCAAACTGAAAAAGTTTGGGAGCCCCTGGTTTAAGATGAATATACAATTACTTTGCTTTCATTATTAACATGTGACCATACAACTGAACAACCACCAAACTTATGGAAATAATACTTACCAACTTTTATAAAATGAGAAGCAATTAGTTCTAAGCAATGAATCTTGGAATTACAATGGCTTTTACTCAATTGTATAGCATCTTCCAGATAACTTTCAATATATTCTGTTTTATTAATTCTTTTCAAAAAGTCTGCGATTTCTAAATTTATGCACAAAGGAAAAATAGAACTTTCTCCAAGCCTACTTGCAGCATGAGCGTAACAGCTTAACCCAGCCTAAAACAAACAAAAAATCAAATAACTGGGTATGACATTGTAAAAGAAATAATTATCATTTCATTTCTCATTGAACTATCATGTAATCAAAATTTTCAGGTCCTCATTACCTATTATAGTGTCTTAGAAACATACTGATGTTTAGGTAGCAGAACATATTGTTTACCAACAAATGTACCTACTTGTAAGTATTCAGCACACACTGTTTCACAACAAGTTTCTCTACCAATTTCTTCAGCTTTCAATAACTGTCGAGCAGATTGTATTAAGCAAGTTGTTTCACCAGTGTTATTTAATAGAGATCCTTCACATCTAGCTGCAGCAATCCAGCACAGTCCTGCGTACACTGGTAACTCGAAAGATTCACATTTTTTAGCTAAACTAATGAAAGATTCACATGCTTCTGCAACATTTGGTTTTTTAAGAAACCGCCTAAAAGTTGAATATTTTATTAAAATATACCCCGTCATTTTAATTAAAATTTACTTTTTCAATTTGTTTGATATTGCCATATATTGGTCTAACAAATCATTGTTAGCTACTGCATCTGAATCCATCCTATTTTTTTAAATTTTGGTCCAGCCAGATTTCCCGATTTATTTATAAGCTGCGATTTGTAGGTTAGTTAGAAATGCTAATCATATGTAATGCCAATGTGAAATAAATAACTTTGATTGACCGAACCCTTTTTTGAATGATTGCAGATTGTTTTAATTATCATTAATTAGTGTAATTTCTAAAATAACAACCATCAAAACAAAAGTAATTCCCCTTGTAAAAATAAAAATTACAATTTTTGATTTTTTTACACCTTATATTGGTATTACTGGGAGGCTGCAGGCTGGGAGCTCTCATTTGGATGTGACTACTACTCATTCCTTTGCAATTTAACAAATAAAAATATTTCCCGTTCCCAGAAACATATAAGTGAGCAGAAGTGAGATATAACATGTAATAATGGGTTAAAATTATCGAACCTTCTTCTCCTTTTAACTTGTAGTTGATAAAATGATAAATATTCACAAAAAGTACCTATATCGTTTAACGTTTTATTAGACATAACGTATTTACGTTTTGTCTTGTTCAAAATCAGATGATATGAAAGCTAGACATGACGTCTAATAATATGAATATAGATAAAATGTAATCATAAATAAATGTGCGGGTAGTGTAATTCTGTAATTAATTCCGTTTTATGTACTGTTGTAGTGAAATGAGGGGTCATTAAGTATTGGTGGGGCTAGTGCGAATGAATCATATTTTTTATTTTCACAGCTTTCAGTTAGACTTAGACTTGGTCGAAGAAGCAAATACTAGTTAATTTTTAGCGGAGAAACGGATGAATAATGTTATCACCCTTACTTAAATCTATTTTCTTAGCAACAGTATTCTTTGAGGGAGGCTGTACTCAGCTAAGAAATATTCAGGTATTTGTTAAACAAATTTTACATGTTCCAATATAAAAATTATATTTTATAATCACTAACATTGACCTATTGACTCTATCAAAAACAATACTCAATAGATTGCATTTAACCCACTTGAAAGCTGCTAAATAATTTGCAATTTTAAAATACTGTTATTATATCTTATGCCCGTTTGTAATTATCAATAATTTAGTACAAGTTTTAGTCAATTTTTTAGGATCCTAAATAAATGATAGATACATACACATTTATCATCAATTTTTCAGTCAATTTTGAAATTGACGAAACTTGTCCTATTTTTGTTCAATTTTAATTGATAGAAAATATTTATAGAACCAGTCCTATTTTCTATCAATTAAATGACAACTTGGGGCAGACATATAAGGTAAACTTTATTTTAAGGTTATTGATTTTTTTATTTTTCATGATGATGGTGACACTGGTTCTGCTACATAACCATTGTGAGAATGTTATGTGTATGTGAAAGTTTTTCGTTTGAGCTATTTTAAATATAAAAAATGTCGTGGTCTCATGATCAAGTACTTCGACTTATTAAACTATAGAAAGAAAGACCTTGCCTTTACATAGTTAAGAGTTCTCAATATAAAAATAAGCACATAAGGGCTTCTCTTTCTTATATAATTCCTAACTACTATTATATTAATAAGAGTTGCTGATGCTAACAATAAAAATTCTGTGTCCATTGTTGTCTGATACCTATTTAAGTTTAAAAATTCAAATTCTTTGCTAAAATCTGAAAAGTGACAGGATACTAACAAAATCATACTGCTCAGTGCTCATAATCACAACCTAAATAAGTGACTAAAAGACGGTGTGTTGCAAACACATTTTTTTCTTGTCAATATTTTAGTGTCCTAAGTTTAGAATCCTAAAAAATTGACTAAAACTTGCACTAAATCATTGATAATTACAAACGGGCATTATACTTAATTCAGAATCATGTGTTCAATACCTAGGTTCATCTGACATATACTTTTTTTTTGTAGCCAAAAAAGTGTTTTATTTTGGATTTAGGCCAATGTATAATAAGATAATATGAGAAAATAACCATTAAATATATTGCATGGACCTCTATAAATTAGGAATACCTTTTATTTTGCAGATGAGTCATAAAGGTAGTAAATTAGCTGAAAATGATATTGAATATTTATCTGGCCTTTCAAATACCAAATATATCAATGAAGTTTTGGATAATATTTTAATACCAAGGGTTGTTGGAACTCCAGGACACCAGAAAGTTTTTGATTATATAAATAAGGAATTAAAAGACCTCAATTGGACTGTAGACATTGATGAATTCACAGATACAACCCCAAAGGGTACTTTGAAATTTAAAAATATTATAGCAACATTAAATCCAAATGCTGAACGTTTTTTGGTACTTGCTTGCCATTATGACAGTAAATATTTTGAAAACATTGTGTTTGTAGGTAAGTCTTTTAAATTATAATGCTTTTTGTGTTTCACTGAGTTTTAAAACATGTCTTTCTCTTTAATGCATTAAGTTATTAGAAAATGTAAATTCAAAATAACTCTGTATTGCACTTATATTTAAGTATGTTCCTCCTATGGTCAAATGAATTTATAAGTGGCTCCATCTTTAGAGCACCCTTGAAAGGTGTTGTGATTAGGTAGCTTCTATGATTCTATCATCTGCATACCACCTGTCACTTGTGCACTCCCAGTTCAACTATCTGCTATGAATAGAAACTTTATTCAATTCAGTTCCATCCTTATTCTGTATACAATGAACGTTATGTTATTGAAAAAATTACTTAACATCATGTGAATTTAATAAAAGCCAACCACCGACTGTGGAACAACCTTGGCCTGTATATTTCCTTATCCAATGCTTTCTATTTAATGGTTTTAAATGAAACTAACTATTTATATCGAAACAATTGTCAATTTACTTGCAATTTACAGATTTTTACAAATATATTGTGGAGTCATTTAAAAACAGTTAGTTTCATTTAAAACCATATGATGAGTAGATTCCACGAAGTGAGGGTTTATACAGTTAACTTTCTATTTAATATTCTAGGTGCAATAGATTCTGCAGTCCCATGTGCTATGATGTTGAACCTAATAAAAGTCATGGACAAAGAATTGAAATCAATTCAGTCCAATGATTTACATTTAAAATTAATATTCTTTGATGGAGAAGAAGCTTTTGAAGAATGGTCAAATACTGATTCGATATACGGAGCGAGACATTTAGCACAAAAATATCAGAATTCAAGAACAAAAAGTTTGATTTCTGGTGAAGACATTAGTGAACTTGAAAAAATAGACATTTTCGTACTTTTAGATTTGATTGGTCACAAAGAAACACAGTTTAAAAGAATATTCACGGATACAGAAAGCTGGTAAGTGTTTAAAGTTATTAAAAATTAGTGAAATTAGATTGGAAGTGATCAAGATGTATGTATATTTGGGTGACATTCACTGAGACCTAGAAGATCTATTGTGTCCCCTTACTTTTACTACTACCACCTATTTCCTGGTGGAATTTTAGTATATCTTCAGGCTTCAACTTGGGTAAGTGTCCCTCTCCTATCCAGTAGTCTTCTAAGTATTGTGCCATAGGATTCTGAATTTCTGTGCAATTTGCAAATATGTGGGTGGAGGTTTCCATGTTACAGAATCTACATTCTTCCTCCACTATTTTGAGGGCACAAGTTCTTATGGCATCAATTTCTGCTTGAAGGATACTTGGGAGTTTTCCCAAGCTATCAGAGTGTTTGGTTATTGGCCAATATACTCCTATCCTATCCCAGGTCCTTCTAATGCTTTTGAGTCATCTGTGTACCATTGAATGGTATTCTTTCCAAGTCTGGTAATGGTATTTGGATCCATCCATTCTTGTTGCTTAATTCCATGCCGAATTTCTTTGAAAAGTTATACTTTTTATCAAGGGGTAATATATAGTAAACACAACATTTGTTGATTGATCAGGTTTTCTTAAATTTAGCAATTACAAAGGAAGTAGTACCTCTTTATAAAGCTATACTTATCATTATTGATAGAGAATACATTTCAAAATGATACACTATGGGCGAGTTGTATCAAACACTTGAACTCGGTTTAATGATAACTGATGTTTAGACTGTGGCTGATTGATGTATTTATTATCAACAATTACATCAGTCATCATTAAACCCAGTTTAGGTGTCGTCCTAAGTGTAATGTCAAGAAAGGCTTTGGAAGCATTCCAAACACTCATATATAATTTTAACTGAGTCTGTTCCTCACAGAATATATCTAATTTATCTTATTTCCATTTTATTAATGTATATTTCTAGGTATATACGTCTGATCAATATAGAAAGGAAACTAAGAAATTTGGACTTATTGGAAAACTCAAGAAAAACATATTTTAAAAACATTCCATCAAACTACCATATAGAAGATGATCATACTCCATTTTTAAGGAGGAGTAAGTTACTGCAAATATTACCCATTAGCTAAAATAAGATTTATTTTGTATGTATTGGCCTTTAAAGGCTTTGTAACATATATGCCATTATTATTATCTTAAGTGTAAACTCAAAGGAAAATTTTTATCAATTAAAAAATTAGAAATTTACAGACATAAATTGCAGCCTTCTTCTGACAGATGTATTTGTTTTTGTGAAATCCTAGTTTAGTGAGGCTGTCTTGTAGAGTTTTATTGGGAATTATCCAGTAGATAAAACAATTACCGGCAACTCTGCAGTCACTAAGAATCACTAAAATATTGATTTGATATAATTATAATAAGATATAGAGATTCTACAGAAATCACTTATTTTTATTTTACATGTGTGATTACATTTATTTTAGTAAAAATATAAGCACAAAATTTAACCATCCGTCATCTTATCTCAAACACCTATGACGTCGTACTTTCGCAAATATCTATGATCCGAACATCTGTTTTAAATTTTCTTTGTTGTTTGTTGGCTTTGTTTGGTTCACATGTCAAGGGTATGAAGTTTGACTCATAGAGAAATATAATCTGTCCTTGGTTTGACTTTGACGTTTTTACCACAGGACACAGATCATAGATAACCTATCGACACAGATCTCCTATAAATGGTATTTACGAATTGATGATGTAATAGACAGACGCCATTACTATTCGAGCGTTTTGGCGCATAATTTGAAATGTGTTTTTTATAGTTGAATTTTTCCTTTAAAATCTTTTTTTCTTAGAGAAATAACATTTATTGTGGATAAAGTATATAATATATACGTGAGAACATCGTGGAGCAGTTTTTCAAAATCAGTCATCATGCCTATTGCTAGATCGATATATTTTACAATGTTCTCGTTGTATTTGCATAAAATATTATTATTATTGGTTACAACAACCGCTAGTTTTTTTATCCACAACTACAATATCAGGTCGGTTATTCGTCAACCGTCTATCAGTGATAATTGACATATCATAGTAGAACTGAAGACGGGTGGTACTTGTAATAAGGCTTGTAAGTGTGAACTAATCCAAATTTTATGGCCAACTTCTGATGAATGATGTTGCAAAGTTGATTGTGCCTGCATAGGTAATCGTCTCTGTTGTTTGTTGACACCTTCTGCACTTGTCCGACACAACGTTTGGATCTCTTATGACAAATTTTTGTTGCTTTTAGACGACTGTTTGGATCCCTATACACATTTCAACTATATTATTTTGTGAATATTATATTTTATTTGGATTGCATTTTTTTTTTAATGGAATAAAATAAAAAAATTCTTAATTCTCTCTTATTTTTTAGATGTTCCGATTCTCCACTTGATATCAGTACCATTCGGCGATATTTGGCACAAAGAAACTGACAACCGGAATGCTGTCGATATGCCAACGGTGGAAGATATCAACAAAATATTACGAGTTTTCGTGGCTGAATACTTAAAGACGTCAGTATCAAAATCTTAGATATTTTTTGAACGTTTCAAACGGCTTTAGCTTCACGCTATTAAATCTCAAAATTAATTTAGCATATAGTATATTTTTGAATTACTCTAATCTGATATTGGTCCAACTTAATATAGAATAAGTTAATAATTAATAAAAGACAAAATCAAAGAAACCAAAAAATTCTATTTTAGGGGGCGTCCATTAATTACGTGAGGCGTTTTTGGGAATTTTTCGACCCCCCTTCCCCACTTGGTGAGATTTTCCTCAACTTCCTGCCCCCTCCCATAATCTCACGCGAGATTATTCAAAACTTCTATTTGGACTGTGAACGTGTTGGATTATTGAGAAAAAAAAACGTTTTCCATTACTTTTATTTAAGACTAGCAAAGACTAGTATTTGTGAATATTAACGTAATTTAAAATCACCAAATTAAATAATGAATATCAAACAAAAATTGAGAGAAAATATTTATGCTAATTCAGTCCATGGAGACTCGTGCACGACCTCAAGAGTGACTACTGGAACCAGCATATCCAGGTGGTTTTCAATAAAATCATCTGCTCCTTCAAGTTCGCTCTAAATTAATCACTCTAAGCCGTTGTCGCTCGCGCACAGAAGTACTATTTTCTCAGATTTGGCCATATTATATTCTATAAATAATTTTTTACGCAATTTTACACAGTTTTCCACGAGAAAAATAATTATTGATATTTGCCAAGACCCTCCCTCCCCCCTAAATGAGATTTGGAAAGATTTAGCTTGATCCCCTCTTCCACTAGAACACCTCACGTAATTACGTGCGATAATTAATGGACGCCCCCTTACCACTTCTTGAAGATTCGCTTGTGTTTAAATCCTGATTTTAATCCAGTAAATAAAGGAAAAAAGTTAACATTAATGACGCCCTATTTTCATCTTCCGGTTGGAAGTTGCATTTGGTACCTCATTAAACATAAGACAAAGTTCTGCATGAAAACGCGTGCGAGGGCGGAGAAAATGGCCCCAAAAGACCAGAAAAATAGGGTTTCAGCCAATATCTCCCAAAATATGGCAGTTAGAGATTTTTGGTTCAAATAAAAATCAAAGTTCAGTTAATATTCTACAAAAATGGTCCTCATGATTTTTCTCGAAAATTTGACCGGTTTCGAGAAAAACGGCACCAAGCGCACCTCGAATAATGAGCTTCTGTGCTGTATGTCGGAGAGCACAGTCCGTGTATTTACACATCAGCGGGGTAACAAATTATTCAATAACTTTGTGAAAAATGCATATTTTCTCATGATTCAAAGTTCATGCGAAATAGGAATTCTGCTGCTATCATACCCTGTGAATTGAGTCACGCTTGACTCTTTTGGCCATATAGGAACACGGGTCAAACTTTCTGCTCCCGGGCTATTTTGGCCTCGCCAGAAATTTGTTCCTATTTTTTTTGTATTGCACTAATTTACTCAAAATTTTCTTGATTATGTGTCCTCATAAGGTCCTTTGTCATCGCTGAAATTTGATACCCTAATTTTTTTTTAATTTTCATTTAATCGTTGTTTATTGAATCAAAAATTTTTGTTGTTTTTGGAGCTGATTCAGGTCCACTGGGGAGGTCCATCTCGCTAGAATTAATCTTATAGCCCGTTTTCCTAATAAGTATATCTTTAGGCCTCATCTGAGAGGAACACAAGACCCTCGGAAACATAAATATCCATCAAAAGTGTCTGATTACAGGGTTTCTCATTTATGGCACCGAGGACTTTTCCAATCTGTAAAATGTGGTGGCGCCATCTACAATTGGTTTCCACAATCCAAAACATTGAAAATAATGGATTTCCAACACCCCCCAGCTCAAATTTAGTACAAAACTTGCATGTTTCACAAGTCTCAAAATTTCCGGTTTTTCAACCCGATTTTTTTGCAGAAAATATTAATGTTACGAAAAAAATCATAAGGACCATTTTTGTAGAAAATTAACTGAACTTCAATTTGTATCTGAACCGAGAATCTCCAACTGTCATATTTTAGGAGATATTGGCTGAAAATCTATTTTCCTGGTCTTTTGGGGCTATTTTCTCCTCCCTCGCACGGGTTTTCATGCAGAACGTCTCATGTTTAATGAGGTACCAAATGCAACTTCCAGCCGGAAGATAAAAACAGGGCGTCATTAATGTTAACTTTGCCTTTTTTTCCTCCTTCATTTACTGGACTATTTGGCAAAGTTGAAAAATTGGTGATTCTGTTTGCACCTTTCTTATAATATGTACTTATGTCACCTAACAAGGACCATTTTTCACACTTAGGTTTGTGTTGTATAAATATTTGGTATTTTTTTTATTCTGTGTTTTTGATTGCTTTTCATCTAATAATATAACTGATGAAGTCTGAAATATTAATGAATAATAAATATTCAATATTAATCAAGCAATAAAAAATGGAATAACATACGTTTATCTTCCAACTACTAAAATAAGGAACAATGCAAAGAAATGCATGTTTATTTTGGTCTCTAACCTTATTTAGTTGAAATTTAATTGAAATTCTACTGGAAACAGACCAACTGGCAGTTGACAATAGCCCTGAGGAAAACAATCATTTGGTTAGATTTTAGATTTATAATTTGGTTATTATTAATTGGTTTTTATTTAATGATCCTTATTATTATAGACAGTCAGATATTGCTATTAAACTACTAATAATATGATTGTTTATCATGAAAAGTATCATTAAATTAATACAAAACAACCAAATTACAAATCTAACCAAATAATTGATTATTCTCAAGGCAACTGTCATTAGCGTCAACTTGTCAGTTGGTGGACATGCCCCATGGTTTCACATGATCTGTCAGCCAGACAATAAGTACAAGACTAATTTCCAGTTTTATATTATTTTACATTATTCTCGCGTGCAATAGTAAAACCTAGTAACTCGAAATTTACAAGTTTTCAGAACTGAGGTTTAAGATAGTTTAAATATTAAAACCCATTGCAAAAAATATCTAAACCTAAAATTTCACACTCCTAGTTAATTTTGTACGCTCTATTCAAATTTGATATAATAAATAAGATATTTATTTGTATTGAAATGTTATTAACACATTTATAGTTACTAAAAACAAAAAAACCAAAGGCTAATTGGGTTACTACCTTTTTCTATTTGAACATTACTTGATTAGCGTCATTTTGCTGTAGTAAAAGTCAGTAACTCAATTTACTATATCTTTTTATTCCTTTCACCATCGTAAAAGCTAGTAACTAGATCTACTTCCTTTTTTTATTTTTAAGTGTCTAACCAAAAACCAAGCATGTAGACTTCGCCTGAGTATAAGTGAAATCCATTTAATACTAAAAGACAGTTAGGTAGTCGAAAGTAGTTTTGAACATTCAGGGTAATGATTAGCAAAATAACTTGCCCCTTACGATTCAACAGATTAGTGAAGTTAGCTTGGTATAAAGGACAAATAAAATTCAATTTCGTGCTACCGTAATAGAAGTTGAATTTTAAATGCCAAAATGAAACAATACAAAATTTACATCCAAGTTTTTTATTGATTGAAATACAAACGACTGCATTTTGATATTTGAACAGTTAATAAGCACTTCTTATAAAAAAAAATTAAATTTCAGTAAATGACTTCCCTAGATCTTCATTCTCATTTGAATTTGGTAATTCTTGCCAAAAAATGTGCTTCCTGGGTGGCATAAACGGCAAAAGCTCTTTCAGAATCGTTTTTTTCTTTTTTGTATTCATACCCCTACTAAGTGTTGCTTTTTTTGGTAATTCCAATTTAAATTTGGGTTTTAAAACAAAGGCTTCTTTAAAATCATCATCTTCCAATTCTTCTTTAAAAAAGAGTTTTCTTGATCCTTTTCTAAACTGCACCGACTTGATGTCAGAAAGTTTTGGTATATAAGAGCTATCTTTTTTTCGTTGAGTGCATCCATTTTCAAAGAGCCTGAAATCTTCCGCTCTTAGTGTAGTCACAACATTTAATTTATTTGAGGTTTTAATTAACTCTTCCAGGTCTTCTAAATCCAGTATTTCTTTTGATTTGTTCCAATTCTTGCCGATTTGACCATGAGTCGGCTTTCATGAAACTATATCCAGGTTCGAAGTACTTAAATATAATTGTTTCTGTGCCCCAGTCTTCGTTAACAAATATAAGACAAGCAGTGAAAAGAACCCAATTTTTATTTTGAGAGCAGCAATTATCGGCCCAGAAGATAACGTGTTTTGTTGCTGCATTTAATTTAATTATAGCATTGTAGTAAGCCGATGCGACATCTGCAGCCTTCCGTCCCATAATCGCTTCGTGCCAGACTATGCATTTATTTAATCCTGCTGGTTTTAAGTTAGCAAATGTTTCATGTAGAACAACTAACCTGCTGACAAATAATGAATTCTTGATAGTCATTTTTGGTAAAAGGAGTACTTTTTGCATGTCAACTGCATAAAACTCGGTGTCGTAAGTGTCGTTACAATTTTCTTTAGATGTGTCTTGGTTGTACATTTGTCTTGCAATCGTATATCGTTGTTTATGTATTTTATACTTATCACAGGTGGGGCATAAAGGATTATTTGAGGATAGTAATTGCTCTGTTTCTTCCGAAGACCTGCCTTCCTGAGAATGATCATGGTTTTTGTAAATAGAGCACAAGCCACATTCATCTTGCGACGGAGTTGAAAAACCTATATTTTCTTTGACGAAAACTTTCCTATACGTTTCGTAGCTGTTGCCAGACTTGTGTTTGGAACAAAAATCTTTGTGCATTTGGTGTATCGTTATATCCGAAGGAAGATACCTTCTATGAGGTGCATGAGCCAAATTATAATGGCTCACCTGCGGATGGTATGAATCTATATGTTTTTTAATTTCAGAATAATTTGCTTCTGCAATTTCCTTCATTTTATTTGCATGCACTTTTCCCCGTTTATCTTCAAGAACTGGTAGGTCGTTAGAAGTTCTTCTAAGAAAAGATGTGATAATTCCATCCGTCTTGAAGCCTAAAGTCCTAAGAAACATTGGTTTGCAAACTACCATAATTTTTCGTGTTGTACTTTGGTTTGTGGTATCCTCCGTGCTAGAATTTTCAGTAAAGAATGGTAGTCTATACGAAACTAAACTTTTTGTTTTTTTCAGCATCAACTTTTCGATATTTCACTACACTTCTTTCTATATACTTTTCCAGAAACATTTGTCTATTAGCAAAATCTAAATTATTAAAATGATCAAAAATTCTTCCCCTTAAATTCTCAGAAAATTTTTCGAAACATTTTTTCCTGCATGTTTTCTTGCATGGCGACATAAGCAAATTCTTTGGCTTCTTAACCTTTTTATTTTTCTGCGGGTTTGGTGTGTCAGCTGTTGTATGCAGTGCATTCGGTTGAGTATGGGTATTTTGTATATTTTCCTTCCAATTTGAAAGAGCAAGTTCCATATACATTGGTGTATCTCGTAATCCTTGAGTTTCCCATATTTCGGGACTTGGTAACATCTCTGCTTCCTCTTTGTAGTACATAAGTTTTATTTTTTTAGTTTTGTTATTTTTGATGTTTTCTTTATTTCCGATATTTTCTTCATTTTCGAATGGCAAACAATTAAAGTCTTCCTCTGTGAAGAATTTGTGTAAGGGTTTTTTTGCAGAAGGTTTCGGGTTTTCGGGATCAAAATCCGGGTCATTGTCAGAATCATCTGGGGGCGATTCTTGTAGGACCGATTCGTCAGAATTATTTATCGAATTGCTACAAAAAAATTATAATTAATGTATATTGTTTTGTAATACCAAAATAATTACAAATAATATCCAGTATTTGTTGCGTACCTTATTTCTAGAGCCATATCCATCATTTTTCTAATTCGGTTTGTCATTTTGTATGTGAAAATAGGAGAGAAAAATAAAAATTAGCGTACGTTCGCCTTCTCAGCTCGACTTCGACTGCGGCACGGCTAGACGAACAACTGATCTTTTCCTTGCTGGCGGCATTCTCCCACTATGATGGCTTGTACGAGTTGCCTTACAACCACAGTTACAATCGGATTGCTTTGGTATAATCACAAAGCAAATCGAGTAACTAGGTTTTATTATTGTAAATCTGAAGATATTTCAACCAAAAATCACCATACACAGCCATAAATTTTTAAGTCGAGAAAAGTTAGGATTCGAAGTAGAGTTACTATATTTTATGATAGTAAAATTAATTTATAAGTCAACTAAATGCAAAAGGTTTTAAGTAACTAGGGTTCAGGTGGTTATAAAATCATTCCAAGTCGATATACTGAAATAGTATATTAAATAATTCATAAACGGTTTGGCGTACTTACAGGTTTTTTATAGCTAATAGTACAACTCGATTAGTAGAAACAGAATATGGACACAAATGTAAAACCTAGTAAGTCAAGTTACTAGATTTTATTAAAGTACGGCAGTATTGTTGTTTAAAAATAGGATTAACATTTTATGAAATATATTTGTTGTTTTACAAATAAATGTAATGTTATTTTTTGAGTTTTCTTACTAATATTGTAACAGTCCATGATCTAACCTTTATACAGGTAGGCAAAATGACACATTTTTAGTTCAAGTTTTGCTGATACACGAGAGGCTAGTTTCCCGACCTGCTCCCCCTACTATTAAGAATTTCATTTAATTTCTTCAGTCATAACTTCATTTTTTCTTGGTTAAAACGGATCATTGATTAATTTTATCGAGAAGGCAAGGAAAATCATTGAAGAAGCTATGCAGTGTTAAAAAATGGCTTGCTTTTATTCTATAAAAGTTGCCTTTGTCTTTGCTCTCCATAAGCCAAACGTAACAAGTGGAGGATAGCCGATGGTGCTGCTGAAGCATACTCAAGTTACAAATTTAAGAAAGTACCTTTCCTGTACTAAAACAGTGAAACAGTCTATCTAGTTTGAAATATAAATAGCAATGAATACTGATCTTTAAATGGACATTTTAGTCGATTGGTTGATTTAGTTAATAAATTGATTGGAATACATACCAAGTGTAGATTTGTAGGTGAATCAATAAATTTTACCAATATCACTGATAAATATTAACATATTCAACTCGAAATTTAGGATTTTAAACATAATATGCTTTATCCGAGATCTTCAAGCAGCTGCATTTGCTGTGTGGTTTTAAAAGGTCACAATATTGATCAATTTGTTGTATCGTCATGGTGTTGTAATTTTCTTATTAAATACTAATATATTAATCATTTTATTTCAGCAATCTGAAATATACCAAACCAGTACTTGAAAAAGAATTGTAACCATTTTGAGCTCATTTAAACCAGAAGAAGTGTATTTGGTAGGAAGAAGACTGTTTTTTTTCAGCTATTAAATTAAAAGACTTTACTACTGTAATGCAAATATTTTCAATAAAAAAGAGTATTATTTTGGAACAGGCTCAAGTTTTATTTCATTCCCTGTTTTAACTTATTTTAACTCTAATCTTGGTTTTCTTTAGATAAACAAATAACCTTCCAAGCTTGTAGAAACCTCCAGTTTAAGCAAAATAAAATATTGGGGTCGTGATTATTTTCTTCCCATTGGTTGATGAAGAACGGTTCTCAAATTGTAAAATGTGTAGGACTCCAGTTGATAGGAATACACAAAACAGATGATTGTAGGTATATAAAGTTGGAAAGTACAAATCCTCACACAAATCTTTATCTTACGTCCATGGCAGATAGAAGCGTTTGCAAATAAATGTCACACTATAAATATACGCTTCATTGTTGATTATGATGGATAACCAAAAAGTATTGTGTGTTGCATAAAAACAATGAAAAATTAATTATTTTTCTTCACCCAAAACAAGTGCTCAAGCGCCTTAAGATGTTTCAACTTCAAAAATAGTATATTATTAAACGAGCAATTTATGATAGCCATAATTCACGATGGGTGACGTTTGCGTCACGAGACGCAGGCGAGGGGCGCAAGTCACCCAAGTGAATTATGGCCATAAATTGCGAGTAGAATACTATACTTTGTCCACGACACTTAATTTATTTATTAATAAATAAAAGTCAGTAGCGATTTGGCATATTACTAACCTCAAAATGTTGTGGCAGCTACTTCAAATAATTTGACATATATAGAGATGGGCGATACTGTAGAAAGTATCAATACATCGTACCGTTATAAATATATTGTTTTGAAATACTTAATATTAGAAAATATCGTTATGAAAAGTATCAATACTAAAAATTACAATATTTTATAGATACGATATATGTCAGAAACAAATTTCCTGAACAAAATACACAGATTTAATAGTTTATTTCATATTGTACCCCCATCTCTAGTCGTGAATTATGAACCATGATACACTACAGTGTATTATGAACCATAATTCACGACAGTTGATATATGGGTACCATATACCTTTAGTTAGGAGGTAAAATATTGACTTATTATTAGGTGGTCGTGGACAAATTGATTTACTCACTCACCACCTATACTGTGATATTTTCAGTAGTAATACCCCTAGGGTATTGATAATACCGAGATAATTTTGTCATAGAGAATGCTGAAAGCGTGTTGCTTGATAATAGCCCAAGGCCGCAGGCCGAGGGCTATTATCTTTATTAGTTTTAATCAAATATTATTCATTTTTATTTAAAACTACAGTTGTGAAAAGTACAATTGGTAAATGAATTGAATCGTTAGATGCAATACCTACCTAATCATCGAGATATTTTTAATCCAGTTGTCAGTTTGACGTTTAATTAATGTTTAATAAAAAGTAAACACCAAACTGAAAACACCACATGTAGATTATCGCTGTAATACAGCGGTGATTGGATGAAATTTGACTCATGACTTGAAATTAAGTAATTTGATTGGTTACTATATTCAGTAAAAAATTATCAGTAGAAATACCCATGGGGTCTTGATAATACCGAGATAATTGTGTCATAGAGAATGCTGAAAGCGTGTTGCTTGATAATAGACCAAGGCTACAGGACAATGGCTATTATCTTTGAGCAACACGCTTGAAGGATTCTCTACGACAAAATTTTGGGTATTTATCAAGAACCGAGGAGTATTCGATAAGCGATAAGATAATTTTTCACTTTGTAGCTTTTAAAAAATTGATTGCCAATCTGATGTTTAATAATTTTCAATACAAACTTTAGTTTTAATCAAATAGTATTCATTTTTACAGTTGTGAAAAGTACAATTGGTAAATGAATTGAATCGTTAGATGCAATACCTAATTTTCTCGACTTTTTAATTCAGTTGTCAGTTTTGTCAGTTTTTAATTAATGTTTAATAAAAAGTAAACATCAAACTGAAAACACTACATGTAGGTTATATTATCGCTGTAATACAGCGGTGATTGGATGAAATTTGACACATGACTTTTTAATTGGTTACTATATTCAGTAAAAAATTAACGTTATTTGTATTGTTATGGTAAGTTTTTAAATAATGTTATATTAGTTGAGACATCACTTGTATCGTAATATATTAATTTATCCTCTCCGCGCAAACAGACAACTTCCAAATTTCCTGAACAGATAAATAAAAATACATCCCCCGTATATTAAGAGGGTGAAAATCATACGAGCACGCGCCAAACCTGATAAAATCTCCTGCTGGTTCGTCCCCTATTCAAAGCTCAAATTCCCACTCTTTTTCCTATCCTTCCAATTCGTTATTCAATGTATACCATCGGGTATATATAGAAGTATTCAGAAGACCAATTGTTTGTTACAGTTCGGAATCAATATAGTCATGATTCGATATTAACAAAGCGTTTTCCTGCAAGCTCAAAAATACGTCAATTGTCACTGTCAGTATTCCGTGAGCTTTCGACTGAGTGGGACGTTTGATTATCTGAAAAGACGATATAAAAACGTGTTTTTACTTGTATCGCGTACTTTTTATAATTCGTTTTCGGTTCTTATTAGTTGTTGTGTTTTAGTAATTTATATTTGACTTCAAGAAAAGGTGAGTTATAAAAGCTGATTATGTTCTAGGTATAATAATTAGATTGTTAATTACAAGTAGGTATATAGATGATGTGAAACTGTTTCATTTTTTTCAAATTTGGAGAGAAGGGCTAAAATAAAAACGTTACTCAGAAAAATTTTGTATAAAATAGTAGGCATCGTAATTTTTTTCCTATCATAAAAATTAACAGCTAGCGGCTAGAAGCCAAGGAATATTAGTGACATTTTAAAAAAAATATTTTTCCGGCAAACGTCAAAAAAAGTAGACATTATTAACGTCAATTCATGATGTTGAAGTATGATTTCACAGACGCCACTTTTTTGTACGGCCGTGAGCGGACAAAAAAGTACTTTTTTGTAGGCTGACGGCCGTACAAAAAAGTAGAATTTTTAACAGGGAAAATAATTATTAGTTGAACTTTTAAACTTTATTAACGATAATAATTATTAATAGTAAAATTACAGTTATTTAAGGTTGCACCGCACATATTTAATGCACTACCTGATGTATTCACTTCCAATTCAAGCGAATTTTGTGCAGAATTGAAAGAGTTCATCGACAAAATTTCCCGTGACTCCTTACTTGTTGTTGCTTCTGTTACATCAACGTCGACATAATTCCGCTCATGAGAAGCTGCATTCAGGTACAGTGAAGAAGAATTCGACATCAAGATTTTTTCTGCAGTTTGTTTTTTATTAGACAAAGAGTCTTCAATGTATCCTTCAGCGACAGTGCTCGACCTCCAACCTCCATGCCGTTTCAAACAAGTAATATCAGCTCCTCCATCCACAAGCAAAGTAGCTGAAGTTCTTAACGCATGGCCGGTATAATCTTTTGAATTCGGTAGTTTTAAATAAGTTGCTACTGTTTTGGGTACGTTACTAATTGTATGAATTCCCATGACCATGCGATAACATTTTCCCTTTTGAAATTTCAAAAAAGAGCGTCGGCTTTCCATAGCTTGTGGACGTAAAGAAGTATATTTTCTGTAAAGATTTATATATTTTTCTCCAATAATTGTGAACGATAGTAGCTTTTTAGATTTACTATCAGGAATCTTTATATGAATAACAGATCCTAAATCTTTTATATCGTCTATTGTCATGTTCACCATTTCATCGCATCTACATGCTCCAGATACGCCCATTATTAGAACAACCTAAAAGTAGTATGTATTTAAAAACTTGATTGTATTCATGCAGGTTAGAATATTATAACTAACCTTAATTCCTAGATATTGCTCATTAGGTGCATTATTTAAAAAATCTTCAAACTGGTCTTTTGTGAATACCTTTGACTTTTTGGGAGTATACCCTTCATTCTGCTTCTTCAGATAAGCACGTAGTTTCATATATTTGCTAATATCTAATCCATGTTTAATATTCAGTAATGATTTTATCATGGAATACTGAGACCACATTGTTGAACTCTTCATTTTTAATTTAGTTGTCATTTCAAAAAAATAAGCTAGTAGCACATTTTCCGAATAGTTTGAAATGTTTTTATCATTGCACCATGTGAGAAATCTTTCGTAAGCATGATTATAAACTCTACTTGACTTAGTTGGAATTAAATCATTCGTAGCTACCTTAGCAATGTCAACAACGTCGGGCGGTGTACAGTTGGGTTCTGAATCCGACATAATATAATCTAAAAGAAAATTTCTGTACACTTTACTACAACAAACGAAATTTTGATGCTCAAGTACTTACCAAAAATGCACAGTCCAATTGTTGCTTTAAATCACTAACAATATTTCTGACATTATAAAATATTATTGAACTGTCAAATTTGTTTTTAACTGGGCAATCACAAAACCAGTAACCACGGAAATGTAGTGCGCAGTTTTATAATTATTATTCTCTGAATTTATCAACTTCGTTGCAATCGTTTTGAATTTTTATTTAAATATTAATTAGTTCTATAGTCTGGATGCCGTTTGCGGAAAAAATAGCATGTTTCATTCGGAGCAAAAGCACTTTTTGTGGCTCGTCTGTAATGAATTCAGACTCGCCACAAAAAGTTATACTTTTACTCCTAATAAAACAATATACTATTTTATTATCGTGCTTTTATTAGTTTCAGTATACTACATATGTATGTAACGTAGTTAATCTGCAATGACTTATCATACTTATTAAGGGTACAAAAACATTAGGTACTAACGCAACTACCAGTAAAAAGCTATTGCGCAAAAAATGTCTCGTTTCGGCTGACCCAACTTAAAAATCTTAAAATTCAGTTTAGGTAGAGCTTTAAACGAAGAGGTCTGAAACTTTTTGACGTTAAGGTAACTAAACGTGGCAGTTAGTTTTGACATTTGTTGACAGGCACCAACTATGTTATAATACAAAAAAAAAACAGATATCGTATAACCCTAGTGGCAAACAAAAGGAAGAGTTCAGATATCTACAGGGGACCACTAGTCTAATGGATTGTCTTTTTTTGAGAGTGGGACTGTTTCCATAACGATGGAATAGTTATTTATGATACAACTGCGTCAAGTTCTACTTTTGCGCACGAGTTGCGAAAATGCAAGGCAATGTAGCTAGTGCCTTTTTCGCAACGGGTGCGCAAAAGTACTTCACGCGCACAAGTGTCATACAAAACTGTGTCTACGACCACATTGAGAAAAAATGAAAAAATGTGCTCTATAAGGGTTAAAAAACATAAATAAATTTTCTATAAACAAATATATACACAACGAACTCTAATTTCAGGTGGTGTGCAATCCGCTGAAATGCATTCTACTCGAGGTTCTTCCATTTAAAATAAATGTTATTAAAATTTTAAATATAACAGAAAATATTTTTCACTATGTCTGACACTTCTGTCAAATTTACTGACAACATAAACGTTTATACAACAAACGACTAAATTCAAGGCAACTAGATAATTACGTAGCTAAAAAAGAGTGTTAAGATGAAAACCCCATTTGAAAAGCATTGGTCATTTACGCACGCTTTTTAACGTATGTATAATGTATGATTTTACACATTTTTTTTGGTTCGTAAATGCCTAATTTTAAAGGTGGTCGTAGATAAATGTTACATCTAGTGGCCTTGAATTTAGTCGTTTGTTGTATAAACTTTTGTGATGTAATTAAATTTGACATTAAGTGTCAGACATAGTGAGAAATATTTTCTGTTACCTATATTTAAAATTTCAATTACACTTATTTTAAATGGGAGAACCTCGAGAAGAATGCATTTCTTCGGATTGAACACCAACTGAAATTAGAATTCGTTGTGTATATATTTGTTTATGGAAAATTTATTTTCATGTTTTTTTCAACCCCTTCAGAAAACATTTTTTTACTTTTTACTCTTTAGCGCATTTTCGCAAGTCGTGCGTAAAAGTACCTATAACTTCACACACTTGTATCATAAATAACTACATATTAAACACACTTTCTCGTCTGTTTGGTTGCCGCTAGTACATATTTATGAAATAAAAATAAAAAAATCACATTGTCTAGATAAACTACACCGGCATTGTCAAATTCAAATGATTGATAAGAAGCCTTGTTCAATTTAAAATTTTCGATTCAACGATCTAACTAATTTGAAACTAAAAGAAATATCTTCAAGTACCTATATATCTACTTATATTATGTACTACAATTTATTTTTCTACTACCGTGCGCTTTAACCCACTTTCCCGCACGCATTTTAGCTTTGAAAGTGTCACTTTCCCGCACTAGTGCGGGAAAGTAAAATTATGCAAATTTTGACCTTATTAGATAGTTTTTTACTTCGGAAGTTATAACTATTCTTACACCAGGTGAATAAATAGTCCATCAAATAAAATCAACATGTTTTCTAGGTTTTTGTTGCATTTTTAATTTTCTGAAAATATAAAATAATGAAATTATTTTTATATAACCTTGTACATTATTTGAAGTAGTGTTACAAAACAACTATCAAACTCAAACCACCCGGGTTTGATATAAGAAAAATATATCAAATGAAATTCTTCCATCTACAAATAACTTAAAATTGTTGCCGTCACCTTCATCGTCATCTTTATGTGACCTGCAAACGGTGCCAGCCTCATCAACGTCATTCACTCACCAGTTAACACCAAATAACTCCACTGGACCGGCAATTTTAAGTAATTCACAAAATACAACAAATTGTGTTTCTAATAATAATATTTATAATAATAATTGATAATAATAATGGTTTTTGGTTTAAGTTTTTTATATTTATGTTAAAATAAAACAAATTTTGAAAAATGGGTTGATATACTTTTTTGTATATACGGTCGTAGAAAAAATAATGTTCCTAACTCATGCGTAAAGTGTCTTTCCCGCCCTTGACCGCTTGCCCGAGTCAACTGCAGTCGCGTGCAGGAAAGTATCACTTTCGGCACTTGTTAGGAAAATAACTATTCTCGTCCGTATTCATAAAAAAACAATGAACTAGTTGTTTATTTACTACCAGAATTGAAAATAGCGACCTACCCTGAAGGAAACTTACAACATAAAAAATATGTAGGTTACATCACATAATGGCATTTTGTCCTTCCCTCGGGGAAATTGAACTTGTTAATTTACGGCCAAGCAGCGAAATGGACGTTGTGAATGATAAGAAAACAGATTGGGATAGAAATGAAAGTGGCTAAAACGACCCTATAAAATTTTATGTAACTGAGGCAATAATAGTTACCTATTGGTTCAACAAGTGGAAGGTAGCAATTTATTTTATTGAGAAATAAAACGTAGATAAGATGCGGAATTTTGTTTTCGAAAAAAAAGAACCACAATATACAGGCTAGTCCGAAATAATGGGACATAAAACAACCGTGAATTTCTTTCATAGATATGATTTTCTTTTACTTGTCTCAATATACTGGGTGGTCCTTCTTAAGTAATTGTACATAGAAGTATAGTACAATCTTCACTTGAAAATATTGCGATTTAAATTAAAATGTTGATATTTAGAAAGATACAGGGTGTTAATCATGAAATTTCAATTTTCGTTTTTTACAATAACATGATTGAAAATTGCATTTTTTAAACCATAAACTTGAGTATAAAATCAATTTAAAAATGAAAAATCTGTAAATTACGTGAGATATTGGCAACATCAATGCGATTAATCGCCATTTCATCCAATCGTGACGGAAATTGATAAATGGCAATTTACTTTAAATTATTGGATTGTACAATCCATTCCAAACATTATTAGGTATTGTTATTTCTACCTACCCTACCAATTGATTTGATCGGTTTCTTTCTAAATTAATACTACTCTTCTTTTTATGATCTTTAATAGATGCGCTTCATTAAATTGACAACTCAAATTATGAAATCAAATCTTCAGCAACAAAAAAACAAAAAAATTAGGAAATATATGAAAATATATAGAAAAATAAATTAGTATTAGTATTGAAATAAGGCGTTTGAAATTGATGGAAATAGTAGTTTACCTACCTAACTAGTGCCGAAAGTGATACTTTTCCCTCACGTGTTAGGTACACTACTTTTTCTACTAGCATGCGGAAAAAACCCAAAAGTTAACATAAAGAAACATTTATTATGAAATACATATCAACAAATTAATTATTATTATTTGACAACCATTTGATGAGGCTTATACCAGGGCCATTCAAAAAAAATTTTATTTTTTTTATTTCAAAAAACATTTATTTACCCCGCATCAACTTTTATTAGTTATTAGCGGGGGAGACAATACAATTTTATAGTAATAGTTACAATTTTACAATTTCATTGTATAAGAATAAAAGGTATAAATAATTATAGCAGTTTTTCTAAATTTTTGATTTTAGTTTAATGTCTTTTAGTTAGCCAAAAACTTCATTTTCATTTGATGAAAGTATACTTTTTAGGTTGGAATTAACTTAATTTGTAAGTTTTTCTTGCTGTGTCATACATTGGACATTCCAGTAAGATTTGTTTCACTGTGATCACTGTGTTACAATTTTGACAGGTGGGTGCGGGTTCTTTTTTCATGAGGTGTTCGTGTGTTAAGTGTGTGTGCCCGATACGCAGTCTATTCAGTATAACTTGGTCTCTTCTTTTGTAGGAAGTAGGGAGAACTGTTGTAACTTGTGGTTTGATTTCTTTTAATTTGTCATTTGTTGTATGCCAAATAGACTGCCATTATTGATCTATTAACGTTTTGATTGGGGATTGGGGGAAAAATTATTGAAACATACGTTTCTTTTTATTAAAAATTATAGCAGAATTCTAATAAATTTCTCAATTTTTCAGTCATTTGGTAAACTACAATCATACAAATATATATTTTAAATATTCAAATGTCAGTATACTCCCCAAAAACTTCACAAATCTACTTTTCTGCACTTCGCCTTACGGCTCGTGCCGCAAACTTCTGCGCTCGTGGGAAAAATGATTTTCGTACAAGCTGTACACAATATTTTTTCTACAACCACATTCAATAATGAAAGAAATACAGTAATTTATATAGTTAGAAGAAACTTAATATGAAAATAAATAGAAAATTCAGTTGAATGTATAATTAACTGTGAAATTTGAGCAATTTTTTATTATTATTATATTATTATTTTTTTGATCTTGGTTCAGAATTCCTAAAATAATGCTTAATAGGTAATAGGTTAATAAATTTAAAAAAATGATAAATAAGTAGTTTACTTACTTTTTGTTTAAAATAAAAAATTGTACACACTATTAGGTTGAATTATCAAAAAAAGTTGACAGGTCATAGGTAGTTTTGTTTGACATTTCGGTGCGGAAAAGTGCCATAGCGTGAACTTTTCCAACGGTTATCAAGAATTGAGAAAAGGCCTCCTTTGCGTATAAAAGCGTGTTTTGCACATTGCGGTTATAGGAAAAATAATTAAAACCACACTATGTTTTATATTTATTTATTTAATGATTTTAATTTAGTAATTGAATAGTAGTTTTCAATAATTTTCAAATAATTTTGTAAAATACCAACCCCAGTCGAAACACCTCTCTGATTGTGGCTCAAAATGTTCTTTTTTATAAATAAAATTGCTCAGAACATTTTCTTAAACTTTAATTTGATATAAAGAATTATTGTTAGGTTTGTTCGTAGAAACAATTTCCAATCGATTGGGAATTTCTCAAACTCTGACAATCCGACAATCCAACAAAACTAAAAGTTCTTCGTCTCTTGAAGAAAAGCTTAAATTATTGTCATACATCTGAAAAAAATTAAAAATAAGTAAATAATTTTGTTCTGTGTGTGTCATTCATTGGCCATCCTATATTAATAATAAGAAGCCAGAGCTTTTTTCTAAATGTCCGGTTAGTATACAAATGATTTTACTCACGTTTTATTTTAGAAGGAACTGACTGGTTAGCTATTTTCTTGTTTTTGTCACAATAACAGAGAAATAGTTAAAATATGTCACTTTCTACAGAGCACGTCGAGCGGATAAAGCAAAAAAGTTCGGAATTTTTTACCTAAAGACGGATCGGAATGCGGTTTTTTGCATTCGCTTCGGAAAATTATTTGTAAAAAATGTACCTACTTTGTTCCCATTACAAATCGGGAATTGCATCGCTACAGTCAAAAATGCATGCTAAAAATGCATCTTTTGGGAGGCCTCTGTAAATAAGAGTCAGATCTGGCTCAAATCGGGTACCCGGGAGTTTTCGAGGTCGCTGATCACGATTATGATGTTGAAATTGACCCCCCGGACACCTGGGGATCAGGAACGCCGATGAACCTCGTCTCCGTGGGACTCTCCAAGAAATCACGAGGGGAACGAAAAAAACTCCGCGCCCGGGGTTTTTTCCGGTGGCTGAATTCAAATATGGCATCGGCGAACCCCCCCCGGGCACCTGGTGCATCCGATCCTTGACCTGGACGTCATCCCCGAGAACTTTCTTGACAATATCGACAAGAACAGCCCGGAAATTATTGGAGGCGTGTTTTTTGAGACGCGAAATCATAATTTCACGTCGAAAACTACCCTTCCACCACCTGGTGCACCGGAACCTGCGCTTGAACATCGTCTCCGAGGGTTTTCCAAATAAAATCGAAAAAGATGGACCGAAAATCGTTATAAGGGGTTTTTGGGCCGTTCGAGGCCAGGGTACAGTGCACCTGGTGTTCAGGGAGTCGTTTCCCGCGCAAAATTCTGATTAAGCGGGCCAAAAAACCCCTTATAACGATTTTCGGTTCACCTTTTTCGATTTTGTTTGGAAAACCCTCGGAGACGATGTTCAAGCGCAGGTTGCGGTGCACCAGGTGGTGGGAATGTCGTTTTCGACGTGAAATCGTGATTTCGCGCATCAAAAAACACGCCTCCAATAATTTCCGTACTGTTTTTGTAGATATTGTCAAGAAAGTTCTCGGGGATGATGTCCTGGTCGAGGTTCGGGGGCACCAGGTGTCCGGGGGGTGTTCGCCGATGCCATATTTGAATTCAGCCGCCCGAAAAACCAGCGGGCGCGGAGTTTTTTTTCGTTCCCCTCGTGATTTCTTGGAGAGTCCCACAGAGACGAGGTTCATCGGCATTCCTGAGCCCAAGGTGTCCGGGGGGTCGATTTCAACATCATAATCGTGATCAGCGACCTCGAAAACCCCCGGGTACCCGATTAAGGCCAGTTCTGACTCTTATTTACAGAGGCCTCCCAAAAGATGCATTTTTGGCATGCATTTTTGACTGCAGCGATGCAATTCCCGATTTGTAATGGGAACAAAGTAGGTACATTTTTTACAAATAATTTTCTGAAGCGAATGCAAAAAACCGCATTCCGATCCGTCTTTAGGGAAAAAATTCCGAACTTTGAGCCTTTTTTGTGCTTTATCCGCTCGACTATACAATACACATGGTGAAACTGAAAATTTAATCCCGGTCAGCAAATTATTCTGATGGTTGGCAACTGATCGGAAACCGCAAGTTTCTTTCTTCGAACAAGGATTTTTAAATCACCAACTGCCAATTTGTTTCTATGAACGTTTTTTTAATGCGCATGCCTCTGACGGTTTCTGATGGTTTCTGACTGTTCTACGACCAAACCTAATGTTTTATAATTGACATTATTATTATTTTATATCCCCCCATTTAAAAAAATGGCGTTGGTCGTCAATTGGATTAAAAATTTCTCTCTTCTCATTGACATAAAAAAGAATCTCAAATAAATGCACTAATATCACGTTAATCATCTAGAACGAGCATCAAATCCACCAGCCTCACTTACAAAATGTTAAAAACCAAGTCTCTTTGAACTCCCTTTACATAGAACACTAATGCATTGTTACAGAGTGCACTTAGGATAAAATTACATGGTTGCGATAATGCATACAGATTAAATTATCAAACTACTTACCCAGCCTTTGTGCGCCATTGTCATTAGACAATAATAGATAGTCTAATTTCGCAAGATATGAAAAAAATCTGATGACTACTCTATTCTATTCTAGACGTTACTTTTATAAAAAAATTCTCGTAGTTTTTTGATGGTGTATTTTAAACTATTGATTATAGCTTGTAACTTAGCGACCCTCCTCTTGTTACGTTGGATTACTGCAGGGCTTTTAATCGTATTATTGGCTTTTATCAGTTGATTTGTAGTCTCTAAATCTATATTGAACTGATTGTCGCCATATGTTGTACTCAATACTTTTTCTACCAACACGCTATTTAAAGATAAATTATCCTGAAATAACAATATATATTATGAAAATGATTATTGAACAGCATTGCCCATAATTTTATTAAAGAAGGATATAATTTGTCGCCCTAAAGTTGGAATCGTATGGAAAACTTTTTTATTATTAATATTAGAAAAAAAAGTTCTGCATTATCTAAAACACGTCAAATATCAAATTTTTTTCGTATAAGAGGATTATCAAAAAATATAAGTTTTACTCAAGAGTAAAGTACCTTTAAATTTGACGATATCGAAAAATATTACAAAAAAAAGTTGGATATGTCGAAGCATTAGTATCAATAAAAATGAAATGATGTTAATTCTATAACTTAGTGTTTGCAAAATAAGTGAATATGCAATTATTCCGCGTTTTAAATGCAAAATTAATAAAACATGGAAAACCTAAAAGATTATCATGTGTTTCGTAATGACAAGAGATAAATGTTCATTTCAAACTAGAAACATTAGTAATGAAAAATAAAAAATCTGAAGTTTCAATTTAAATGAATGTAATTACATACAGGGTGTACCAATCTTACGACAAACTTCTGTATATGGGTTATTTTAAGAGATATCAAAAAATGTTATTATCAAAAATAGTAGATGTGCTGAAGGTCCATATTTTGAAATTATATCGAACTATACAGAGAGCTGCATAACTCCGTTACAATCCAAACATATGATTTTTCAAATGGGAACCCCTGTATATTATACCGAATTCGGATTGGTTACATTTTTTTGAAGCTTTTGATATGAGGTTTTGCCACGTTATACAGAGTCCTTCATAAGATATGGACACTTTTATGTGAAAGTCGTATAGGTAAATCAACGCTCTGTAGCTTGTTGCACGTTAGAGAAAAAAAATGTATTTTGCCAAACAGAGTTTTGTAATATGATGCAATATCTCCGTATACTATTGAATTTCAATTATATTCATTCTTGTATACAGGGTGAACGGAAACTCGAACCTGTCATTTTCTTTCTTATGTCAAATGGAACACTGTGTATTTTATAGCAAAAATAGAATCTTCGATTATGTAACTTTAATTTTTTTCGAGCATTCCCTATACCCAAAGTTTATAAAAACACAGTTATTTTGTAATATTTATTGTAAAATATAGCTACTGACCTATTATGTGAAAGCATTAAACGTTGTATGTAACAAAAATCCTAATTAATAATAAATTTTAATGAACTATTTATTCTAAACAAAACTAGCCACCAAAAGTATAATCTCAACCGTAATATTAAACTATAGGTTCAAAATGTTCACCGTTAACATCAATGCAATGCTGCAGAATAGTTCAAATGATTGACTAACATTTCTCAGCATATCAACGTTAGCAGATCGAAATGCCGCACCAATTATCCTTTTCATGTCATCTCTAATAGCCGGGGATTTTAAAAACTTATTCCTTACAGGACCCGAAAAAAATAAATATACTTTTGTTAAATCGGGTGACCGAGCTGGCCAATCATTTGGGCTCCCTCTTACAGCATTGCATTGATGTTAACGGTGAACACTTTGAACCTTCAGCTTAAAATAGGGTCAATTCTATAAGAAGTGGTTAAAAATTAACGGTACGCCGTTAAATTTGACAAAGTTTACGCTATTATAAATGTTTTAATCTATACATAGTCAAGAATATAATTCAAATTTTAACATGTATGGTATCCAATAAAGAGTTTTCCCTTAATACTTTGAAGCTTAATATGCATACACACTAGCAAAATTGGGTTAGAAGATTGTCTTATTTTCAACTGTGCGTTAAAATTTAACATTTGCTTACAGAATTGTACCTTATTACGGTTAGAATTATACTTTTGGTAGGTAGTTCTGTTTAGAATGAATTATTCATTAAAATTTATGATTAATTAGGATTTTTTGTTATATACAACGTTTACTGCTTTCAATAATAATAGTTCACAATATATATTACCAGATAACTCTGTTTTTATAAACTTTGGGTATAGGGAATTCTTGACAAAAATTAAAGTTACATAATCGAAGATTCTATTTTTGCTATAAAATACAGGGTGTTTCATTTGAAATATGAAAGAAAATGATTTTCTTCAACGTACAACAAGCTACAACAAGCGTTGATTTACCTACGATTTTCACATAAACATGTCCATATATTTTGAAGGACTCTGTATAACGTGGCAAAACCTTATATCCAAAGCCTCAAAAAAATTTAACCAATCCGAATTCAGTATAATATACAGGGGTCCCCATTTAAAAACTCATGTTTGGTTTGTAACGGAGTTATGCAGCACTCTGTATAGTTCGATATAATTTCAAAAAATATGGACCTTCAGCACATCTACTATTTTTGATAATAACATCTTTTGATATCTCTTGAAATAACCCATATACCGAAGTTTGTCGTAAGATTGGTACACCCTGTATATTTAATCGATCAACTTTTTACTCTTGAGTGAAACTAATATTTTTTGAAAAAACTCGTATACGACTGAAAAATTCGATATTTGATGATTGTATTCTAGGTTTTAGATAATGCAAAACTTTTTATGAAGAATAAGTTTTCTTGATAAAATTAATAATGAAAAAGTTTTCCATATGATTCGGGTGTATGATGGCTGCATTGAATTCATTTTGCAATATTAAATATTCGTTTTTATCCATTAATTTTTTTCGCAATGTTCGAAAACACTTTTGTCATTAGATGTAAAACTAATTGTGAAAAATATTATGATTGTTTTGTAAGTTTTGAACAAGAAACTTTAAAGGAAACCTGCGTATTTACAAAAACACCAATATCCTCTACAATGGATATTTTTAACAGTGAAAAATTAAGTGAAGGAAAAAAAACGTAGTGATTTTTAATCTCACTGCATTCAAAACTGGAAAAGTTCTGTATAAAAATTGATTCATACATTCATATTCAAAATAATATACAGTCTGGAAACCACTTATGGAATAATATTCTTTGTCATTATTTTGGAAGATTATGAAAAAATACCGAGACACGTCAACTTTTGAATTGAGTTGTGCACAGGGTGATTCACGCAAGTATGCCATAGTCGGTGTTTTTTTTTTAATGAAACACCCTGTATATTTGCATATTTTTGAAATCCTCTTAATGAACCAATTCCAACAAACTAAATTATGTATGGTCCATTATGAATTATACAGGGTGAAATTTTAAAATTAATAATTTATTAGGTAGGTACACTTGAAATATTGGTACTTTTTTAAATTAGCTAAATATGGATTTATCAAAAAAACTAAACTAACTAATGATTAGACGTATTTGTATATTAAACAAAACCTGCTACGCCCATGAATTTTATCATAAATACCTAAAAATTGCCTAAAAAAGCCAATAATTAGTCAAAATCGGTAAATAATGTGGATTGTTTTAAATCGGTAAATAATGTGGATTGTTTTCTATTCTGTCAGTTGTTGATGTGTTGACAGTTTATACTGAAAAAGTAATATCTTTGTCAAACACTCTTTCCTTGTCGACATAACAATGAAATATTTAACTGAGACTCACCGAATTGAGATTTTAATGATGATCGGGTACGGGGATAACTGCAGAAGTCAAGTTGAAGTGACAAACTAAATAATGTATGGTCAATTATGAATTATACAGGGTGAAATTTTTATTTTTACAGTTATTAAACACATACATAAAATACCTGATGTATTTGATTTTAATACATTAAAATAAATGCTCAAAATGTTCTCCACCTAGTTGTTGGCAATAGCACATTCTCCCATAGAACTCCTCCTTAACTTTGTTTAAAGTTTCAGGTGAAATATTCCGTATTTCTACAGTTATCCTGTCTTTGAGGTCTACAATGCTAGTTGGTTGTGTTGCATATACTTTGTTCTTGAGATAACCCCACAGAAAAAAATGGCTAAAAATTTACAGAAAACATTCAATATCTGGATAGCGGTAAGGTTTAGGTATAGGAAAGTATACATCAAATTTGCCTTATTTTTTACCCCTGAATGCATTAAAATGGAAAAAATGGGTGGTTCTATTTAAAAAAATAAGGAAGTTTGATATTTATGGAGTTAAACTTTGAACACTTAATATACACACCCTGTATAAAATGAAAAAATTTTCAACATAGATTTAAATACGTCTGACCTTGCTAAAAGCAACCGAGCACAAAACAATTTTCATTTTCATATCTTTGAGGGTATCCTCGTAAAAAAATTATTTACAAGGGTCTGCAACGGTCTAATTTTTTACAAAAAAATCAATAACTCAAAAAGTATGCATTTTTCGAAAAAAGTTTTCACACAAAACTATATTAAAATTTTACGTAGATTTTAAAAATGTATTAATATACAGAGTGTTCTATTGAAAATAACAAAGTTGCAGTCGACTTCCGGTAAAACTGAAAGTCTGCCATCTTTGGGAATATTTTAGTTAAAAATATCGTATCCGAAAACCCAAACGTAAAGATTTTCATGATTTTACTATAAGTATTTTGCCATATACAGATAGTTTTTACTGGTCGTGGGACACCCTGTATTATAGGTAATCGTGACTGGAAGTTGCTCATTGTAGATGGAGGTTTTCTCTGATGACTGGACTATGTCGCAGCCAGTAGAAAATATAATCAACCGGTTGAAATATATTCACAACCGATGGAAAATATTCCCCACCGGGGGAAGACATCACAAACAAAAGTCTCCTACCGGCTGCACCCTGCTAGAAGTTTGTCTTTACTAGCAAAGTGCAGTTATAAAAATTTACATACAGGATTAAATACATTTTTTTACAAGTACAGAAAAATGTGAACATTGGTAAGAAAATAATGAGTGAAACAAATCTATTTACACAAATTACAGCGTAACATATATTTACATATAAAATTTAAAATAATAATAAATTATCCAAAATCACCACTACTTCACCTGCCCCTACAACAACCAAGCTTGATCATCTAAATTCTAAACCCAGTTAAGAAAAACATGCAAATACCTAACAACATAATACAAGGCAAATTAAAAATTGTTAAGGCTGAAAGAAAAGTTCTGTTGCTTCAAACTGAAAAAGTCGAAAATGAATATTAATTAATCTGGAACAGAAAATCATACAAAATTAAAAAAAATTCACCAAAAACTTGATAAAAAAAATAGTGGGAAAAACTTACAAGTAGCCATTTTGCATATAACAATGTTGGCATTCACGATATTTTGACAGACCTACTGGGCAGCAATTTCTGCAACAGAAAATCAAACAAAATTAAAAAATTCAACGAAAATTCGATGGAACCCATGAGACCTGTAAAAACTAGGCAACAATTTCTGGAACATAAAATCAAACAAAATTAAAAAACTCAACGAAAATTCGATGGAACCCATGAGACCTGTAAAAACTAGGCAACAATTTCTGAAACATAAAATCAAACAAAATTAAAAAAATTCAACAAAAATCAGGATCAGGAAGCCGGAGCAACATGACTTACCCATTTCTTTTGAAAAAAAGGTACCAACTTGTAAAAGGCTGGATAGTAGTTTGTAAAGTATATGGAATGACACAGCTCACCTATGGCAGAATATTATTGAGTGAATGTGAGCAGCAACCTAGATCTATGTCTTTTGAAAGAAGAACCTACAAAGAAAAGTAGTATAATATACAAATAATATTTTAAATTATTACATTGCTTACCTGGGTTTTCACTTTTCACTTTTCACTTTTCACACTTACACTACTTGTAAAAAAATGTTGGTTCGAAACAATAGGGGTATACATTTTACAAATATAGATGATGCATTATAGAAATTCAATATAGGTAGGTACTCACTTTGTTGGGATAGACATATATTTTATGTTACCTTAAACAAAAAATAAAATAATTATTGAAATGTAACCATAAAAATGATAAGTAATTTGCAAAAAACAGTTGAGGGTTTTTACAGAAATCCGTCGACAAAATATCAAGGAAAAATTTTTTTTAAAGACATTAAAATCGAGTACATGATCTCATGATGATTCACTTCTTATATAAGAGCCCTTATTTGTCATGTATATAGAAATATTTATATGCAGTCTTTTTATATTTTGGAATATTTGGGTATAAAAAAACAATAAAATAATACAAAAATGGATTTTAAATCAACAAAATATTTCAATTTTGATAATCAAATTAATTTTGAAATGCATATGAGCAAATTAAAACCAAATACACAATAATTGTAACATTCCTTTTTATATTAAAAATCGGTAGTTAATAATTTATATGGGATGAAAAATGAAAAAGAATGTTGTATTTATTTAATGCTAATAACTACCAGAAAATAAAATAAAAACCTACCCCTCTAGAAGAATGTATTAAGCTCTAATCCCTGGATTCCATATAGGTACACCATTCAAGTACACTCCAGATTCCTTGAAACAAAAAATAAAATTAATTTCAAACACCAGATACAAATAAAATTTTCATTTTATATTCCCCCAAAGCAGGTTCAATAAGAGGTATCAATATGATTCACCTCTTATATAAGAATAATTATTTGTCATAGGAATATTCACCGGCCGGCTTTTAAGTATTTTGTTCACAGTGGTTCATATACTGTGATTTTGTTTAAAAAAATATTAAAAGAATAGAAAAATGGATTATAAATGACTAAAATATCAATACTGATAATCAAATTAATTTAGAAAACAAAAACTAATGAAATAGTCTTTTAAAATTAAAAGTATAAAAAAAATAAAAAATTACCCCATTAGAAGAATGTATCTAGCTCTAATCCACGCCTTCCATGTAGGTACACTTCACTACACTTCACTAAACTTCACGATAAACGAACTCAAAAAAATTTTTTTTCAACTTTCAACCACGCACTTTGAACCGACCGAACCGAAAGTTGAACCGCTACTGAATAATGGCATCTACTAAATTTACCTATTCGTTAAATGTACTTGTTAGTCACCTGTTGAATAAGAATAGTTTATCATATCTATGATTAATATACCGATACCGGCCGTCCTATGAGTTATTAAAAAGACTTTTAGTCTTGTTCATATACTTTGTAGGTATTATAATGAAAAAGGAAAAGTAAAAAGGTACAAAAAGCGAGCAGTATAATATACATTTATAAATATAGTGAATTGTGGAGTATTAATTATAATTTTTGGAAATTATTTTTAGAAATTAAACCATAATCTTTTTTAAATTACCTAATTCAATATTTCTGGATCGTGCATTTAACTGGATCCCATTCCTAGTAGACTATAATATTAAAAGAAATGTGATACAAAATAGTAGTTTACCTAACTAGTGCAGAAAGTGATAATTTTCCGCACGCTATTGCAGATGGCCGAACTAAAGCGTCGTTCGGCCATCTGCAATAGCGTGCGGAAAAGTCACTTTATGTAAGTGTTAGGTACACTATTTTTTCTACTAGCATGCGGAAAAAAAATTTCTTATTAAATACATATCAACAAATTAATTATTATTATTTGACATTCATTTGATGAGGCTTACACCGGAGCCATTAAAAAATGATTGAAAAATAAGTTTTTTTTTTAAATTGAAAATTATATATACAATTATAATTTAATCAGAAATATTTGCCAACTATTTGTTTAATGGGAGTTTTTTTGGGGATGTGACAATAATACCAAAGTGTACTCTTTTAAGGATCGTAGCGACTTGATCAAATTCTACAATTCTGTATACGTTGAAGTGATGCGAAATTTTGTAAGCCAGTTCAGAAATCCAGGACAGATAACGGTCATTTAAATCACTATTATTTCAATTTGGAAGTTTTTCAAACCTTTAAATCACAATTCGAATTAAAAATTCATTAAATCTTTGCAAAATTATCAATGAAATCGTGAATAATGTTATATATAACGGGTGTCCCATTATATTTTCAGGTTTTTCAAAAGCTTACTTATAACTTTAAATTACTTCTACTTAGTTTCTGAGGAGAGTCTCGGAAACTAGTAGCTCCTTTAGTCCTATTTTCCGGAGGAATATAAGGATGTCTGCAGGCTTCAACTTAGGTAAATGTTCCTCTTCTATCCAGTAATCTCCTAGGTGCTGTGCTCTAGGATTCTGAAGTGCTGTTCAGTTGGAAAGTATGTCAATGGAGGTTTCTTCTTCCATGCCACAAAATCTGCATTCTTCTTCCCCCACTATTTTGAGCTTTTCAGGTGCCCATTCAGGTGACAATGTCCCGTTAGGATCCCTGTTAAAACTCTTGGAGCAGTTTTACTTTGATTTATGCATTTATTTGATCTCAACAAGTTGTAGTCAGCTAGAAGAGTATTTGATTGTATAAGCCCTACTAGATCTTTCCAATGGTTAGATCTTCTCTTTTTCTCGGCTCTACCTATTTCTTCCAATATTACATTGGGGCTGATTCCGTAAAAGGGTTCAGACCTCCAGAAAGGTATTTCAGTCCACCTCTTTGCTAGTTCATCTGCTATTTCATTTCCTTCTATTCCAGTGTCTCCTGGAATCCATAATAAGGTGACTATGTATATTGTTGTCGCCTAGTTCATTGAGTTTGTCTAGGCATTACCACACCATTTTGGAACTGATTGTCTCAGTGCTTACATAAAGTTTCATTTGAAATACTTCACAATAGTTTTTTTCCGGTTAACCTAGAAAGAAAAAATTTCCTTTTTGGTTAACTGAAAGTGTGAAAAGTTTGATAAGTCCAAACTAAACTTGTATAATTTTGAATTATTTCAATGAGAACCACACAGTGTGGAAACCACTTATGGAATAAAATTCTTTATGTCATTATTTTAGAAAATTATAAAAAATGCCGAGACAGTCAACTTTTGAATTGAGTTGTGCGTTATGTAAACATAAATGTAAATGTACAGGGTGATTCACGCAAGTATATGCCATAGTCGGTGTTTTTTTTAATGAAGCACCCTGTATATTTGTATATTTGCATATTTTTGAAATCCTCCTAATTTACCGATTCCAACAAACTAAATAATGTATGGTCAATTATGAATTATACAGGGTGAAATTTTTATTTTTACAGTTATTTAAACACATACATAAAATACCTGATGTATTTGATTTTAATACATTAAAATAAATGCTCAAAATGTTCTCCACCTAGTTGTTGGCAATAGCACAGTCTCCTATAGAACTCCTCCTTAACTTTGTTTAAAGTTTGAGGTGAAATATTCCGTATTTCTGTAGTTATTCTGTCTTTGAGGTCTACAATGCTAGTTGGTTGTGTTCGTACTTTGTTCGTGAGATAACCCCACAGAAAAAAACCCAACGGCGTCAGGTCTGGCGATCTAGCTGGCCACTCAATAGTACCTCTTCGTCCAATCCAATTATTGGGGAAGATTTCATCTAAATAAGTTCTTACCATTAAAGCATAATGGGGTGTTGCCCCGTCTTGCTGGAACCAAACATTTTCATTTGGTGAGCTTCATTTCCAAGCATATTTAAATATTTTTCAGCTGTCAAATTTCCATCTATAAATATAGCACGTGTCCTGAACGCTTTGTTTATTGTTTTACCACCAGGCTGTTGTCAAAATAGTTTGTGACGTCACGTGGACATGGACTATTTTATGTATAAGTGCTCACTGCTGCTCCTACATTCGGAAGATAAATATTTGACGGGTGAACCTGCTACTGCTTCAATCCAATGAATACCTGATTATAAATGTTTTTTATTAATTTCAGGTTAAAAACCTTCATAGTTATGGACGTGTGTCGTAGATTTGACAAGTCGTTCCTGCTATCCCCCCTTATTCAACAACAAATGACGTAAGGTAAGTCATTCACTTTTCCATTTTAAAATTTCGTATTAAATTGGTCAAAATATTCACAATTATATATAATCTAAATTGATCTATATCCGTAAATACGTATGAAATCTTGTGGGTCTCGTGCACATAGGGTGGCAAACTTATCTTTAAGGTGCGAATTCACCAAAAAAGCGAGCACGAGCAAACATTCGTGCATGTTTGCTCGTGTTTGGTCGCTTGACATATTGATAGCTTGTCCACACCAGAGCGAATATGTTCAAGTTCGGAGTTGATCCATCTACTTTGTGCGAGCGCGGTAAATATGGCTGACCATGAAAAATTATTATTAGCTAGCTGCTTTCGTTGTATTGAATTTATTGAAAAAGAAAAAAAAGGAAGAAACGATTTTGGCAAGCAACTGTATTTAAAAACCGACATATTATAGTGGCAGTAGTCTATAGCGAGATTTAACATTAGAGCACTCGAAGATTAAAATCCCGTCCACACAGAACGAGTACGAATAGTTACGGAGACGAATAGGTGATTTTTCGGGGATACTCGAGCGTGGCAGTTTTAGATTTGAGAGATACCTTAGACCATAGGTTCCCAACCTTTTTTTTTTCTACTGCCCACTTTATGAATAAATTATTTTTTAACGCCCCCCTTTTTAAACATACTTAAAAACCGCTAAGTACTTATAACTGATTATTGAAACGCAACTTTATAGTATTCGGACAGAGTATCTTTTATTGAAAATAAAACAAACAATCAATTCTTATATAAAAACTAATGTGAAGGTTGAATCTGAAGTTTGTTGATATCAGGTTCCAATTTACTCAAAAACAGTCGCAAGTCGCCACGTTCGGTAACACGCAAACGATTTCTCTTTTTAGTAAGCAGCGTTGCCACACGCCACAGCACTAAATCCACGTTCACACAAATATGACGATGAGAATGCTATCAAGAATCGTTGAACAATTGACCACAATCCAGGGTACAATTGCGGGATCGGTTGTTGTAGCCAAAATTCTTGATATCCATTTTTGAACTTGATTTTTATTTCTTCGTTTGTTGTCAATTCTATAAGTTCGTCTTCCAGCTGAGGTGACATTGCTGTCTTGACATTTGAAAACGGATCCAACACCCAGTCTGATTTTTTTCGAGATGTTACGTTGGGTTAATGTTTAGAAGAGTAAATGAGTAGAATGTATGTTTTTGTTTCTTTTTTTTATATATTTTATCACATAATTTATGTTTTTAAGTTTTTATATTTTACCAGAAACATTTTATTATTAATAAAATGAATTTTAAAAAATTCGTGCATAATATTTTCTTATTAGGGCCCTTGTTTTAAATTATTCTATGTGTAACATAATTTTCTGAAAAATCCGATAATTTTGTCAACGCTGCTCGATAATTTCTTACCTCACGTCTGGCAGCACTAAGCAGCACGCACCAACAGGAATAAGACAAACGTGCATAAACTCGTTTATCTCATTCGACGCCCAATCGTACTCGACAAGCAAGAACAAGTATTATAGAACCAGCCGATTGATACAGGAATGTACAAATCGGATTATTTAACAAAAACTTGTTGAAACATGATTGCCCGCGGTCTATTATATCGAACCGAGTTTGAGCTATATCTTAATCAATATTAGTTGATGTTCACAATATGTAGTCGAGAGTCGAGAGCTCAGTCGGTGTCTAAGAGTCTTCCTAGCTAGGTAGATGAAATTATAAATCGACCCTAAAGCCCTACACAACGCCCCCTTTTTGGAACTTTAGTTCTTTACGCCAGGTTATGTTTGAGCGACCAGGGGTCGCGACGCAAAAGATCTGACCGTTACGCGTTACGTTACGCTACGTTATGTTACATTGCTTCGTTATGTGCCTTGCTTTTGCGTGCTTGTGCCTCCTTAGTCTCTCTCTCGTTTACGAAGCAGCGATTCATAATAATAAATATGCTCCTACCCGGATTCGAACCCGGGCCGCCCGCGTGCAATGCGAGCATTCTAACCACTGAACCACCGATGCTATATTGAAATTCTATGCAAAGCTGATATTCGCAGTGCTAGTGATCTACTTGAATTTGTTCGGATAAATTTTTACTATTATTTCCATAATTTTTTTTGCGCGATTAAGGGGTCTAGCTACTTTTCGAAATACAGGGTGTTGAAATTTTGAAAACTTGAATGTTTTAATTCGATAACTTTAAAATGGATGGATAAATTGATTTGACATTTGGCAGGTAGTTTTTAAATGTAAAAGGGCATATTTTGAAAGAAATTGTAGTTTGTGCAACTAGTGTGGATATGATGGCCATATCGCACGAGGACGAAGATGGAGCACGACGCCGTAGGCGGAGTGCTCAATCGTTCAAGTGCGATATGGACAATCCACACGAGTCGAGCAGCATATTTTTTCTACGACCCACTTAGGAAAAAATCTAGAAAATTAAAATTTCTATAAACTGTAATATAACTTCAAATTAAAAATTTAACAATTCAATTTCATGTTTCCACTAATTTTGTGGTAAACGAATGTCCAATTTTTATAATGCTACGGTTTCCTTTTTTAAATATACGATGCTGTTATAAGTAGATGTTGCCAGTCGGATTCCCTCATGGAGGGTACCGTATCATTATCTATTCTATAATAATGAATATTCTGCTAAATATTTCAAACGTCTACCTGTTGTCGTTATTAATATCAAGCAGAATGATTATTTAAAAATAAAATTAACAATAAAAAAAAATTCCTCACGGGGAATCGAACCCGGGTTTACCGCGTGAGAGTCTGGTGTGCTTACTACTCAACCACCAAAGAATATGTAAATTGTTTATCTATAACGTCAGATGTATTACATAACTTTTGCTTAAAAGGAACTAAAGTTCCTACCGTGTGTCCCGCGACACGTTCTACCTTTTTTTTTTCTGGGTCTCTTACCGCCCTGCAGCGCCCACAAGGGGGCGTTATCGCCCACGTTGGGAAAGACTGCCTTAGACTTTGGAAAGTATTAGCTCTAGGTATATGTAGTGACGCGCGCCTAGGATAGACGATCAGATTAGAAAAAAAATCGATAGTATGAAATACTCGAGCGCGTTAGATTAAGATATTGGGGGTTGATCTTAGTGTTTTAAGACTAAATTTAACTAATCTGACGATAAGTTCTTGACACCGCCAAGTTATAGGGTCGCGAACTTGTAAAAAAAACGTTAATCCGGCATTCTCGTGCGCGATTTTCCTTTTTTTTTATTTCGAAGAATACAATCTAAAACTTACTAAAAATACATAATCTGCCGGTTTCCGCATGACCGGAAGTGTGGAGCAGCCATTTCATCTTCCGAAAAACGCGTTGCGGCATATAAGTCGCGAACGATACATTTCACAAAAAAAATGTTCAAATAAAAAAAGGTTTTATTTTACACAAAAAAGGTCTCCTTATATTTTTGTCCAAAGTAGAAACTTTTGTACTTAAGCATCATGAAAACTCAAACTCCCGTTTTTTGAGTATATCTCGAAAACGGAGGGTGTTAAAAAAATTGATATGGAACAACGATGATTAAATTATATAAATTTTTTCATATTATCTCTAAAGCTTCTCGACACTTTTTTTGGACTCGGAAAAAGTTACGCGTATCGGTATACAAAAGTATTATTAACATGTAAAGTTTCATTTATTTATATTATTCAATAGCCTGTTGATCCTCAATTTTTTTTTGGTCGTACCGTAAGCAAAACGAAGTGAAGAATTGAAGCAAAAAAGAGGAATGTGCCATAAACATGTAATACATACTGAGCGCTTCACAGAAATATGCCGTCCAGAAACAAAAAAACCTTTTTCGGTCAGATTAAGAGAACCCACCAGCATTTTTGTCAGATTAAGAAAATGTGCTTTGAGGATACCGAGATAAGCCTCCTCTATGAAAATCTGACGCGACCGAGTATATCAAAAGAACTTTTTTTGCATTTTCAAAAATTTGTCGTAACTTATCGTCACGCCGAAATCGTCCGTTTTTTTAAAGGGAGCTTCCTTGGGGCCTACTTAACACCCCTTCCAAAAATCTGACGTGCTCGAGTGAATCTTTTTTTTCGGATTTTTGACTATTTTATAATACGAGTAATAATGATTTTTTTGCTTCTGAAACAATGTTACAGCAAGGTACAATATAATTCTATATATAAAAAAAAGTATTTTTAAAATGGGAAAGGTTAAGCGAATCTTAACAACTACATACAAAACATTATTCATTTAAGACAAATTGGCGTAATTTCAATATATTCCAAATGTATTCCGCAATTTTCCTAGCCTCAAAAATTGTGATTTTATTTAAGGCATGAAGCAGTGAGTTCACATTTTCAAGGCAAGGGATATTCCGTTTCATTGTTGTATAAATCGGACAATCAAACAGTAAGTGGAAAATAGTTTCCTTTTCATGAATATTACAAACAGTACAATCCAATTCAGGGTCAATAATGTATCCAATACCATTTAATGTAAATTTAATTTTAAAATGATTAGACATACGCAATTGAGCAAGAGTGCGGGTAACCTGGATGGGTAATTTTAAAGCCAGGTACGTGCTTGGTTCACAGGTGGTAGGAAAAGAAGAATACAAATACATGAAAGAATATCGAGACGCAACACTGACATCTGATACATGTAAATATGTATAATATTTGGACAACAAATCTTTCCTCTGCGATATAAAAGAAGGATGATTCAAATTGTTCCATATATGGTCACAGTCAATATCAACAAAGAACTTTTTCAACTGAACTATCCAGTTATACTTCATATCTGTAGAGTTGGCCAAACGCAGTTGTTGTTTAAAACAGAGCTTAGGATAGCGATGATTATCCATTGTTAGTATTTTGTGTATCCAGTTGAGAGACATTTTAAAAATATTAAATGCAAACTTGACTCTTCCAGTCTCTAAACGGATTATAGCATCTGGAGTATTGATAGGAACTAAAAGAACTCTTTTTAGGAAATATAGCTGAACTCTTTCTAAAATATCCAAATACCTCACTCCCCAAACAGAAATACAATTAAACATGACACTGAGGGCGAGTGACTCCAACAATTTGATTCTAGGTTGCCAAGTATCAATTTTTGTTTTAGCCATTATAGGTGAAAGAGAACCTATTGCCTGCTTACCTTTGTTGACACTTAATTGGGCCATTTCATTAAATAGACCTGATGAAGTGAAGACTACACCTAAATATGAATATTTATTGGTTGTAGGAATCATACAGTCTGGTAGGTTTAGTTTATTGACTCCATTTTGAGTCCGGTAAGTGAGCTATTACATCTCAAAATAGCAAGTAAAATAAACGACATACCCAAAACCAGAATACACGTCACAACGACATAAAGAATGTACTATATCTGATGCAGTTGCACTGAATCAAACTGTCATTAGAGTATAAACGTGTTGCAGTATTGCATATATCGATAGTAAATTATTACGTACCTCTATAATTTGAAGCAGGTGTTGGAATTTGGGTCTCTTTTATCAACCCGCTATCGTAACGATTATAAATTATGGGTTATACATTTTTCGGCGTTAGGCTTGGTAATCACCATTAAACGTCATCCATTATTTGTATACCATACGGCCCAATTTTTGTTTGTGTCTGTATGCGTGTGTGTGTCTGTGTGTGTACTGTGCCGTTCGTTACGCTATAATTACCCCTAGCCACGGGGCATATGATTTATTGATTGAATAATTGTATCCTCTGTATGTGAGTGTGCGTTGTGTAATTGTTGTTCATTTCACATAGGTTACCAATCTATCATAGTTTGTTCAACTTCCGAGTTATAGATGGGATTACAGGAAGTGCTTGTATTTATCTTTATGAATATTTTATCTAGAGGTCATATAAAACCCTTCTTGGTGTGCGTCATCGATTGTTAATGTCCTTCTAACACATTACGTTGAAAGAAATGGAGAAAAAGCAGGTCTGAGATTAATCCTAATCAAAATATAATATAATATATAATGAACCTTTTAAATTTATCACAAACGTTCAGTTAGAAAAAGAAGCTGGTAATTATTGATTTCATAGCCTTTTAGAATTTGGCTAAATACGATCCTGATGATTTTATTTATCAAATTTAAGGTTAGCTATATGTCAAAATAGCAAATAAAATAAACGACATACCCATATACGTCACAAACGATGACACACACCAAAAATGTACTATAACAATATAATGGAGTTTTAAATATGATGTTTTCTCAAAGTTGATAGTCAGTAAGTCAGCGGTGGACACTGTTTTTATTCTCACAAGGTTTTTATGTAGATTTGAAAATTAAAGTTAAGAATTATTTAAATAGTTCGTCATTCATGCTGTGACGTACTGTATAGATATGAAATTTAGAATAAAATTGTTCTTCAAATATCAATGTGTTATTATAAAAAAACGAATATTTGTATGCGATGAAGTCTTTAGATATAATAGATAATGAAGTTTGTTGTCAATCATTGGAAAAAAAAGAAAAAATAGAAAAGAAGAGATAAAATACCAATTGACAAGAAGCTTCTTGCTTCATGGTATGAAAAAAAACAGAGGGAACTGAAACTAATCTCAATTTTGCGTAATTTCACACAAATGGGCAATGAACATTGTTTTGGTAGAGAGGACCGAGGGAATAACTTCACATCACATCAGCTTTCTTTGACTCACATGCGTGAACGACCGAATGATTGTAAAAGCGCCAAGTTTCAATATTTTTAATACATTCTAACAATATAATGCAAAATTTAGTATTTTCAACTCTGGGGTGCGATTTACGAGTTCACACGAATAATAGACTTTTAGCTTGTCTTAAATTTCTCACGTATCCGTATACGTAACGAACTGCGCATGTGTAGACCCGTTACGTTTCAGCCGATACGATGCGTTGAACGTATTGTTACGTACCCTACTCCGTATACTTAAACGTATCCCTATCCCGACCAAAGTCAGTATTCCGTGCTATTTGTGCTATATTACATCATCTTCCTCGTCTAGCAGCAATGGATTATTTAATATCGCCCCCATTGTACGTTTTACAAAAATATAAAAAGGTAAAATAAAAAAACTTTGAGGTTATACAATTAGAAACAGAACGAAGCGATACGTTTTCTGCTAAAAAGGCTTTCTTGACAATTTCTTTACGTCAACGTAACTCCAATACGGATACGGATACGTGTAAAAACTTATGACCAGTTAAAAGTGTCTATTATGCGTGTACGGTTATTTCCACATGCATTTTTTCGTATACGGTGCTAAATGTGCATTTTTCAACACCGCTCGAATAAACGGAACATTAATAATTTGCAATAATTTTGCTATAACTTTCCTCAAGGATGCAGCATATTGGCATCAAACAAAATGCGTAATCAAGATAGTGCGCTACTAATCTAGTTCCAGTGTTCCAAAGGGTACTATTAAAAAATAATTATGCATATTTATTAATAAGAAATGGCACAAAAACACGACAATTTTTATGGTAGGAAACGAAC
>CAJUYI010000623.1:216359-230205 GCA_910591695.1 Galerucella pusilla | reverse complement strand
ATTGCTTTTTTTGCACTTGAGTCATTGTTGTTCTAGGGGTGCGATATGTCCGCTGAACGTTTCCATCTTGCGTATGGTTATTAGTCAATCCAGACCAACTACATTGGAGTACAAAGCAAATTATTACTTCGAGTCCTAGTTGAGTAATCGGTACAGCTGTTACACATCCCTTACTAGGCACTTACGACAAAATGACACTGGACGTCCGTGCGTACTATTCCATTTCATTCGGGTTCTTCACTGGACGTTTTTCTTCGCTTCACCACCGTGTATCGAATAATTTGCGTCCATTTCATTGAGGCGTGCCAGTCAGATTGCAGTTCGCGATTCACTGGACGTAAGTCGCCCATCTGTACCGATCTCAAAGATTGTTTAATTTGGTATTTATTTAAATTTTCATTTGTTACATATGACGTTTGTTCGTAGAGCAATCCTATAGTAAGATTCTTAGAAAAGGTCTCATTTCTTACAGACCAGTTTCAGCGTAGTTTCATCATCATTAATGTAGGATAAATGATCTTCGTCGAGAATAAAGAAAACACATTTCCAGACATTGTTTTGGGAAAAAATCTAATCTGTGTTAGGATTCGTGAATAGTATCAAATCAGGGCAATCGGTGATATTTATCTGATTTATTCATCGTATACACTTAGCTATTAAACAACAAGGTTGATAAGACAATAAAACTCCTTGACGACGTTGAATCTGTTAGCCATTGGAAATTACATATGAATCAATCAATATTTTATGGTATGACCCATATTATTTTATCGATTAACAACAATTCATATCGCGAAGATAATTCCACTCGAGATACTGAATTTTTTGATGAGTTAAGATAACGTTATAGAATTAATTTAATATGAAAAATGAATTATTTTTTAATATATGAAGTAACTGTATATGTATATGGCACTTTGTTTCACCCTTTGAATGATATATGGGTTACTTGGGAACTATGTTAGAGCAGATTTATGAAAATCGATATATAAATGGTTGATATATCTTTTTCATGAATATCAACATGAATTGAGATAGCTCTTCTTAAGTGGGTGGCTCTAATTGGCTTAAATTCTGTGCATGTGTCGTACGAAAGCGGTTAGTATACAATATGGCTGACGACGAAGAGGACGTGCTTTGTATAACTACATTACAGACATGCTGTACATCACGCAGAATACGCTTAGCGACTGACTATGCAGTAAGAGAAGAGACGATGCAAGAACGCATCTCTACGAATACGTGCCCATTCCGCTTTGTCGACAGGTCCCAATATGTGAGCGTTGTCTGCAGCAGCAAACATTCTCCCGTCGTATTTTTGCCTCGTATGCTACGCTGACGCGACGATACATGGATAGTGGGCGTTAGACTAAGCATAGGTCTGTCCGCTCACAGGGCCAAGACATGAGATGAGATTGCAGATGGTTCCGCGAACGCGGGAGCTTGCATTTATTTTACCATACCCGAACGATTTTGTGGTTTACCAAAAAGTCGAATCGTAAGATAGGCAAAATGGAACATGCAGATTCTGCGATGATGCGAATGAGACGGTGGAACACATTAGCTGCAATTGAAGGGTGATTGATTGCCAACGCCTTAAATGCTTGGAACAGGTCTACTTAGAGACTACTAGGGAAGAGAGGTAGCTCCAAAACGAAAATAGATATAGTTGAAATAATACCCTTCTTGGTGTGCGTCATCGATTGTTAATGTCTTTCTAACACATTACGTAGAAAGAAATGGAAAAAAGGCAGGTCTGTGATTAATCCTAATCAAAATATCTCAATAATGAACCGTTTAAATGTATTACAAATCTTAACCCTAATCTTTGACTTACAAAAATTTGGTTGGTTGATGTTTAGATTACGCTCAAGCTCAACCTATCAATCGAGAGTTTAAAATACTATGAAGGCGTTACATTCGTTGCGCAATAAGTCTTACGTCTTTTTCTACTGTCACACTGACAGTTCTCGACAGGTCTGTACTTTGTTGTTTACGGTCAATTATTATTTATGAAAAGTGAATATTAATCTTATTAATTTATTTATTTAAATAATACAAAAATATGCATGGATACACGGAAAATCATCAGTATTTCGAAAGTTTTCAAGTATTTTCAATTAGAAAAAGAAGCTGGTGATTATTAATTGCATAGCCTTTTCTAATTTGGCTGAATACGATCCTGAGGATTTTATTTATCAAATTTAAGGTTAACTTAAAGTCAAAATAGCAAATAAAATAAACGACATGCCGAAAACCCGGATATACGTCACAACCGATGACGCACACGAAGAAGGGTATCATTTCAACTATATACATCATGGTTATTGAAAATTTTGTATTGTATTTTTTCAGTAAGGTTGTGTGAATAAAAATAAGATTACAAGTTGAAAACTCTATTTGTTTCCGTGTAAAAAAAATATTTAATCAGGAGTAACAGGTACTCACTTAACAGAGCCATCAATACTGCTATAAAATCAACATGTATTAAGAATGTTTAAAACTGAAGAAATTTTATGTATTTTTAATAGATACCTGCTGTGAGCTAAATAATTTTCAACAACGTACTTGATTTTGTAATAGTTACTAGATACTTGGTAATAACATGAAAAAGTTCTTAGTTGAAAAAGGATACAGGCAATTAACAGTGGTAATGGTTAATTAGCAGAATATACTCGATGGTGTTTTATCTGAAATCTTGTTAGTTCGGTTTCATGCTACATTTGTGAAATATATTTATTTCTTTTATTGGTCGACGTGTGCAATTTCACACGGTTTCGTTAAAAAAACTATTAAATGAAATACCATAAACTGTATGTTCCATCCATTAAAATAGGTTGCAGGATATATGACATTAAATGCAATGGAATAAAAGCGATTTAGCGAAATTTTCAATAAATTTATTGTGACCTCAGTGGACCTTTTTAATAATTTTTACTGCGAATTGAGGTATTTTAGAAAAATTAATATACCCGTATTTTTTTAGCCAGCGCGAGCTTTGAACGTGATGTCACTCAGCAATTGCCTAACCACTCCAACAAAGACCACCAACATAATTCCCCAGATAATTCCAGACCGTATGACGTCACTTGTCCCAAAGTCAAACGAGTGTTCAAATTTTTCATTAAACTTTGTGACATTTATATTCGAAAAATACTGCACATGGTGGAAAATTATCAGTGAGCTTTTAAATAAACATATTTCTTTTCAGATTTAAACATCTACTGGAAAAGGCCCATTGTTACTAATACGTCGAGTTCAACTATAGAATTAAAATCATTCATAAGAATATATTTTCTAGAATTGCTAAGCTCACTACGCAACTGTTAGTTCCTGACGTTCTTAGAAATTTAGTTTGGAAATAAAAAGATTGCAAACGATATGTGAATCGATGTGCATTAGCCCAACATGCCCATAACACCGGACATATAATAGACTTCGAGAACACTGAAGTACTTGACAAATGTTAAAACTATACACAACGACTTTTTATTGAAATAGCTAGATTATCCCAAGAAGAACATCCAATGAATACTAAAACCGATACTGACAGACTAAATTTAATTCACTCAAACCTTATAGATCTAGACTTGAACACTAGAAAAGAAAAGACATAATTATCATTCTGTAAGTGATACATGAGTGATACTAGTCAAAACATTGACACAGAAACTGACATCAATCAATGAACTAACGGACAATTAAATACCACCTTTAAAATTGCTATTTATCAACACACATTTATAATCATTTCATTTGTCATTTCAAATTTGAATTGGTCTGGTATAATAATCAAAATTTAAACGCTTTTATGAAATAATTTTGTATTTTCAAGGTCATTTTAGATTAGACAATTTCTTGTGCAATATTTAGTTCAAGTTTTGGAACAATTCAAATTGTTGAGTCCAAAATTAAGAATTGTATTGAAAATTGTCTACCCTGTCAAATTGTTAAAAAAAAACTAGAACAGGTTCTATTTTCTTAACAAATAGATTGTTTGTGTTTCACGATGAAAATGTTCTATGAAAATGTCGTATGAATCTCATTAATCTTGATAATTTGTGGTTATGTATTAAAGTGGTTGAAAAATATGTCTTGGAATAAACTAGAGATTGAAATGTTAATTGAGGAAATGTCAAAGCATGCTTGTTTGTACAATGTAAAACACAAAGATTACCATAACAAATACTTAAGAAGTTTAGACGTAGAATCGGTAGTGGCAAAGCTAGGCATCATTAGATCGTTTTATTAACCACTTATTTTGCCAAATTTTGCGACGTCACCTTCTCTTCTGTTTTAAAGTTAATATTCTTCTAGTGACATGAGCAGCCGTACAAATTAATAAATATCTCAAATTTTCCGGTTCCTTAATCAACGACATTTTTGAATTTGAAAAGTTTATATTCATTTTTTCATCAAATCAAATCACTGCGTAAAATCTTGAACTAAATATTGTTCAATAAATTGGAATAGTCTAAAATAGCTTAAAACAGTTGGCCAATATTTCACACAAAAAATCTATTCCAAATATTGTTCCAAAACTTGGACTAAATATTGCACGAAAAATTGTTTAATCTAAAATGACCTTTATATACATAGATTCAAAAGTTTTGCATCACTTTAAATCTCCGAGAAAAAAATGTGTTCATTATAAATGGATCAGAGAGTAATCAAATAATTAGTTTCAATAAAAAAAAAACGTGCATATTTGTCAAAATTTTTTATTATCCAATAATAAACTTGCTTTAAACATAAAAAGTATTCTTAGAAATCAAATAAATTGAATACAAATTGATTCTTTTTAAAGAAAAGGTTAAGTGAGAACCTACATGACAACTTTTAATAAAGAGTATTTCCACCTCTAGAATTTATGCAAGCTTGAAGTCGCCTGCCCATGCTGTTTACCAAATTATTGATATTCTGTTGAGGAATATTTCGCCATTCTTCTTGGGCCGCATGAACAAGCTCTTGTACACTCCTGGGTGGACTTCTGCGTGCTTACACTGCCCTGGCAAGCATGTCCCAAGCATGTTCTATGGAATTCATGTCAGGAGATAGGGCAGGCCAGTTCAAACGATTGATCCCTTCAGTTTCAAGATACTCATTTACAGCTCTAGTCCGATGAGGTCGGGCGTTATCGTCCATAAAAACGAAGGAATTGCCAACAGCTGCGCGCCATAGTCTCACGTGAGGATGTAGAATATCTCTGAGATACCTATCACCAGTCATCGTTCCCTCCACATGAATTAATTCTGTGCGATCATTTAACATGATACCAGCCCAAAACATACCACTTCCTCCTCTGAAGGGCGGCACGGGGCGAGCATGGACAAGCTGAGCAACTCTCGTTGGATCCCGCCACACACGTATTCGATGGCTATCTTGTACCAAACAAATCCTTGTCTCGTCGGAAAAAAACACCGAATTCCAAAATTCGTCAGGCCGCGTGTTCTTGAGCCCACTGTAGTCGGCGAACTCTGTGCTCAGGTTGTAGTCTGGCACTCTGGCACTCTTATTGGTCGGCGACACCTCAAACCTGTCGCAAGTATTCGTCTTCGTAATTTCGAGATCGATACTTGAACTCCCAACGCTTGTCTCATATCTCTTTGGAGTGATGTTATTGCCATGGTCGGGTTTCTTCGGATAGTTAAGTGGATATAGCGGTTCTGCCGCTGATTAGTAACACGCCTTCTACCGCTTCTAGGTCTATCACGAAGAGAATTGGTCTGGAGATACCGGTTCCATACACGAGACACATCACTTTGCCAAACACCAACTCTTTTTGCCTCGAACCTTTGAGAATGACCTTCTTCAACTAAAGCCACTATTCTTGCACGGTCAATCTCACTTATGACTTGACGATTCATGTTTGCACTTAAAATCGTAAAAATCAAATGCCTTGAATTTTAAAATGATCGCACTAAAAATGTTATCTTACAAAAAAAAAACTGTAAACATCTGTATATTGCAAAAAATATGGAACATATTGAAATGGTAAACATTGATAAACAAACCAACAAAAAATTGTTAGCGCAAAAAAATTCCTTCGCATCCGAAGAAGGTGATGCAAAACTTTTGAATCTATGTGTATAATGAAGAGTTTGGAAATTATTTTGTAGTCACAAGTTTTGTCAGATTTTATCAGAGTTGTATAAATGTATTAATTAATTGTTCGCAAAATAATGAGCTTGTTACATAATTTAGCTGCGCTCATTATTCATATCAACTTTCTAACTCACGCTGTATATTTTCATTTTAGCCAGCAAACACAAACCGACAGTCGTTTCCCCCGTATTTAAAACATCATACCAACACCTAATTAACAAAGCACGTAATTAGCAAATAAATATAGTCTAACTGCGAATTTCGGTTTCCTAACGAGTATTTTAGGGAACGTTATTCAGTTAACAGTTTAATATAAGCAGAATCCTTCCGCTTATTGCCTCTAACGATCATTTCATAATCATTATTATCATGTTTGTTGTTGGTAATCGTGTATCTTGATTGATAATTAATTGTGAAAATACACGAAAGACTTAAATATTTCTGCTGAAATAAAACCACCCAGATTCCATGATTGTTTCCTTATTTCCTTGATTTAAATTGTAGCAGATATAAGATGGAATTCTCCACAAATTTTGTTCAATACCTGTAATCTTTTATCGTAACTGGAGATAACAATATCAGCATCATCTTTAATTCACTCATCTAAGATTTTAATAAAGCTTTAACTTTGTTGGTTCAACTTGAAACAATCCGTTTTAAATTTAATAAGATTTCTCCTTAAGCACAAAACTGTGAATGTTCCCTGCCAACAGTTACAATAATTTATTATTTGGAACAGGATTTATGGAACGGCAGGTGTTGCATGATAGAGTGTTTAATTAATTGTTAAGTTTTGATTAATTTGTCGCACAGCGAAAATGCTAGTACAGGTTGGGACAGGATATGATGGCTTTTATTAAATTCAAGTTTTAAAAACTTCCCACAATTTCAGAAAATTTGCCGCTGTTGAGACTTAAAAATCAACCTATCCAAAACCATAAATACCAGTGAACTGCTTAGGATGTCAATTATCCGTTTAAGTGATTAGGGGGAGTGTGATGGATAAATTATTGAAATATTCACGTATTAACCAACTTTATTGTAAGCACAGGTGTGAGCGGAGTAGGACAGAGCCACTGTAACAGGCGAAATGTCCAAACTATTAGTGTTCTTAATACTTTTTTCTACTAACGTGCGGAAAGTGAATCTTTTCCGCACTAAAAAGAGTCACTTTTCCGCACTAGTGCGGAAAAGTAAATTTGTCAAGTTTTTGGGGAGTATACTGACATTTGAATATTTAAAATACATATTTGTATGATTGTAGTTTACCAAATGACTGAAAAATTGATAAATTTATTATAATTCTGCTATAATTTTCAATAAAAAAAACTTATTTTTTAATCATTTTTAAATGGCCTTGGTATAAGCCTCATTGAATGAATGTCAAATAATAATAATTAGTTTGTTGATATGTATTTAATAGGAAATGTTTCTTTATGTTAACTTTTGAGCTTATTTCCGCATGCTAGTAGAAAAAATAGTGTACCTAACACGTGCGTAAAGTGACTTTTCCGCACGCGATTGCTGGCCGAACTCCGCTAAAGCGTCGTTCGGCCATCTGCAATAGCGTGCGGAAAAGTATCACTTTCCGCACTAGTTAGGTAAACTACTATTCCAACGTGTTTTAGGTTGGTGTTAGTTAATTTATTGATTCAGCAGCACCAGCTAAAGGCTTCGGAGCCTTGGAACCTTAGCCAAGACCTTTTTGTGATTCTATTTATACCGTTCATGTGAATATATCAGTAGCCCCCTTCAAAATCAAGTCTTCCCATCGGTTCCTTCTTGTAGAAATCCTCCCTTGAATACTTTAGTTCTAGGAGTCTATTCTCCAGAGCTTCACATTCGAAGATAGTATGTAAGGCTGTTTTCTCCTCTTCCATTCACAACCGACAGATAGGTTCCTCCCTATATTATGCCGATTATATCCATGTACTTGCTTTCCTAGGGTAAAGTGACTGGTTAGTAATCCCGTCACTCTCCCTATCTGGGTCCTGCCGAGGTTTTGTATTTTGTTAGTCAGAGAATAAATAAAAAAGATGATTTGAAAGTCTCTCATCAAATATGTGCCCGATGGGAATATTTTTTACAAAATCAGCTATACTGACTCATACTTACCTCTATCACAGAGACAAAAACCTATTGATGCCGACGCTACACTAAAACCACTTTATAAGGAACGTCTAAAGATGAAAAAACTAAAATGGACTCATTTACAAGAACTAAAAAAAGTACTGCCCATAGATACACATTCCTTCTATGATACTTTGCAGTTTAAAGAAACCAATGAGCAAAACCTAGATGATCTACAAACTGATGAGCTGCCAAGCAAAAGTACTCCAAAACCTAGGACTAAAAGAATTAATAACAAGGAAACCTTAGATGCATTGAGGAAGAATAAGAAGTCAACAAATAAAACTAATCCAAAGTCTAGGACCAAGGAAATTCAAAATAAGAGAAGAAAAAAATAATACCATTCGTTTTTCACAAAAGTGAAAATTTTTATACAGTAGGCTTATAGTTACTCTCATCTTAATCATTATAATTTTCATACTCTGTAATAGGATTTTTATAGTATGTTAGTTTCGCCTTTTCTATAACAATAATTGTTTTGAGAATAGAGTTTTCACATTTTTACATTTTTTTTTTCATTATAATCTAATCCCACTAAAAATCTATCTAATAACAAATAGTAACCACACAAACTAATTCCAATTTGGTGTATTGAACACTAAAAATTAATGACAAGTCGTAACCAACGTAACAACTATAAAATCAAATATTTAAAATATTTTTTTGGCAAGTGATGACCAAGAACTAATCAGGTTTTTATTAAATTAATTTGGGAAATTGAACCATTCCAATGTAAAATGGAAAGTTTATTTTGTCTACTGTAAAATTTGCATGTAATGGGTTACGCCGTATTAGCACTAAGGTATCGAAATGGAGTTTCAGACCCAGGCTTTGTTGAGGTGTATGCCGTTTTATTGCCTACAATACCATTGTGTCCCAACTAGATTTATTGAAAATTTTCTAAAGAAATATTCACTTAGTTTTTGCTCTCAAGAAGAAAAGATTTGTCACACGTTCTAAAAAGAGATGATGCCAGTGTAACGTCCGTTAGACGCATTTATGAATAACGGAGAAGAGCTACTTTTATAAATAATTATATCTCATATAAGTGAGTTGGAAAAATTAAAATGGTATCAACTTTATATATTATAAAGTGTATGTTGTCCCTAACGGTACGATTTTACTTTAATGGTTCGAAAGTCGATATGATATATTGTATGTTGACGTTTGATCTGGGAAGAATATTATGGTCGAGAAATTAATCTGTGTTGATTGATGTATGTTTTTAAGGACGACAATAAGACGTATATGGTTCGAATATACGGTATGCTTTATGATCAAAAGAAAAACGTTAATGAAAAACATCAAGAGGAGCGAATGAGGTCGAGGAAGTTAGTCTCTCAATAAAATATACAGAGCGCAGGTAAATTATTTAATAAAGCCATTATTTTGCAAATAATCCATAAGTCGATTTTTAATTTTAAATTATTCCACACAAAGTGACATTGGAATTTCATGTAGAATTCTAGAAATTAATAATGTACAGAGTGTTACATTTGAGATATAGTCAAAAGCGCTCTTGTAGTGCGGGCACAGATTATAAAAAGAACAGATACGAATCCCGGTAAAACATCAAACAATTTTCAGCTCCGTCGTCAATGACCTTGGAACTTTAACTCGGTATGGCCGCGATGTTGCCAGTTTGAAATATTTTCTGAATTTCTTACCAAATTGCAGTGTTGACTCGGGGACAATATAAATTTCTAGTGCCAGATCTAGTTTTTTTTGAAGTTTCTACTAAATCCTCAACACTGCGTCATGAATTAAAACAATAATCATAATCGAATATATATTCATGTATTTATTAAATACCTATGTGTACATTCCTATGATTTGTTATAAATATAGTCATTACTCTTGGGAGATTAATTGATGAATACATTCTTAGATAACACAAATAATTACAAAAATCAACCAAATTTTGAAGTACAAATAATTCCTAATTTATTTATTATCGAAAGGAATACAATATACACCTATGCAAGGGAGAATTTTGATAATAATTTGTAGCACCAAAGTTAATATCAAAAACTTAAAATTTCATAATAGGCCGGGATATTAAATTAAATACTCTCATCCCTTGGAAATCGAAAGAACTTTATTTTTCTCTCCGAATAAAATTTATTTGGAATTGACAGTCTCTGTATGAACAATACACTCCTCCGTGATGTTTATCCATTTTATAAGAATAATAATCTATACCACTATATCTTTATAGTTAATATTACCACAACGCACAATCAATATCGCCGATTGAACACCTTCAAACAATGGAGCAAACAAAAATGGCGTTATGAATTTTGAGAACAGATTATAGTTAGGCAAGTTTATCTGAAGCTATGCAGCGTCGGTAAGAGGCGAGGAAAAACATGGCGCCTATCTGTCAAACGTACAAATGGCGTACGGTACCTATTTTACCAAGTAAAACTGAAAATACGAAGGTAACTGACAATACCAACGCCACTGGATAAATCAATATCGGTCAATTGACGAAGTGAGAGGGAAGATCTCACGCACGCGCTTGCCAATAAGAAGTCAGCTGGTCGATAAAAATCACCAATTATGTAATTCGGAGGGTGTGGTCATTATGGTTTTCGTACAACGCTGCCAGAGCTTAAAAAACCCATAACAAATTTGGAAAAGTGTTCATCTTTAAATATTCATAAATTGAAAAAATAATGTTAATAAAATAAATCCAAGGTAACAAGCACACTATAAAATTAACGTTTAATCATATTTTTAATATTGTTAATAATAAAAAGACCATTTTTGATAATTATTATTACTACATAGTTAGATCCTCAGTTTTGTCATAGTTAAACGAGGCAATGTCGAATGTTTTCGACTGCATTCCTTTCACGGTTTCAGATGAACTTGCCAAAGTATACAAGTGATTTTGAGCGTGTTTTGACGTTGTGATTATGTTAGGTTAGATTAGCCGTCACCGTTCTTGTGCATGGTTGCCAAGGATGTGGTTTGTGAAAAAAGTATATATTTATGGTATGATTTTTATACATTATAATCTTTTCAATTGTATAATTATTTTAATGTTAATAAAATTGATTTAAGACAAGTAATTATCGAATATTTGTATCTGTATAACTACCACACTAAAAAAATGTTTATAAAATATTTGACCTATGATCGTAAATGGAAGTAAATATTATGCAAATTGACAACCCTGTAGGGTATGTCCACCCATCTTCTCTCTTTTTACTGTTCTCTGTCAAGCTTCTGTATCTGTTCTCTTTATAATCTGTGGTGCGGGTTCAAAGGTCACTAACCATTTGTATCAAATCAGAAGACTCAGAGGTAACCAAAATGTGAAATTACAAATATACCCAAAGAAAATAATTATGGTTGATGTTTCCTGCACACTGGTTGACGAACTTCTACTTTTTCATTCATTCTCGAAATAATTTATCAGAATAAGTACTTTTTCATGCTTGAGAATGCAAAATACCGGAAAATTGCATCTTATTATTCATATTGTTACTTTGAATTGTCAAAGTGACATAACTGATATTTGAAAAAAAAAAACTTTGCTGGTGAAAGACTTTTTAGAGTCGCTAAAAACTAAATACACATCCTTTTTTCTCCCTTCAAAATTGCCTAAGTCTGTCTGATTCAACTTACGGATTTTATTTGGAAGTTATAATTAAACTTTGTCTTTGTTGAATTTGTTCTCCACTTATGCTAATTTTTATAGAAATCTTGTGATAGTCTCCAGCCTATATAGTCTCAGCTTTCTTGATGTAATTCACGGTGGGTCATTTTTGCCACGAACCTCTCAGTAGTCTATAAAGTTTCGACAAAAATTCAACAAATTAACGATGATCACGCCATAAAAGCTAGGAAAAATTTTCCATCTTCGATTTCCTCGACTACCATATAAAACCACAGTTACGATGTGCATAATTTCCTCATAAAAATTTCAAGGTAACCTTTAATTAACCGCGTAGCAATATGTAGTCATTAACGCGCCGGCTACCTACGCCATTAATTCGTTGGTCCAATCAGATGATCGTTAGTGATGTCGTCGTATATATTCAGCTTTCTGTTATCGTATCGTGTATTCAGTTACAATGTTGCCGATATCCAATAGAAAACATCGAAGGCAATTCTCATCAGACAATAAGAAATATGAAAATAAAATAGTGAATAACAAAAAAATATGAAGTATTTTTACAGTTTTCTGTAATATTGTCGTATTTAATGAAGCGCGTTACCAATGGATATCGCAGAATAATTATTCTAACGCTTTATGAAGTTCTGAAAAAGATTTTCCAAAAATACTGACCGTTCAACTACGAAGCAACAACTACTTCCTGGGCTATAGGCACCGACGGATATTGAATTACACTTCAAAGTTGAACGGGGTTGGCATATCTACAAGATATTTAACACCAATCATTCTGGTTTTCGAATTTTGGTTTGCGATTTAGCCCGCTGACGGAGCCTTGTACCGATGAGGCGCAAATACGCCGAAACCGTCTACAAGTTATGTTGTCCCTTAAAATTGCAATTGCAATTGTAATTCAATATCCGTCGGGGCCTATAGCCTAGGAAGTAGTTGTTGCTTCTTAGTTGAACGGTCAGAGTCTTTGGAACATATTTTTCAAAACTTTAAAGGGCGTTAGAATAATTATTATTATGCGATATCTACCAAAAAATATCCTCCCTATGCAAACGAATATTATAGGAATACTTCTCATTACACTTTGTTATTGGCATTAAGGGGCATCTACCAAATTCGACCTTGCACAATTATGCTTTGTATATTTTGTTGTATCCCTACTTCCTCACGTTTAAGTTCACATAACGAAAATTTTATTAGGAATATGAAAGCTCCGCAACATGTAGGTAGCCAAGCGGTCCATTTTTATCCGATATTTTAGTGGTAGCAACCGAATTTCAATAAGGAATTGTACGGTCATAAGTAACTTGAGGATTCTGAGATTTTTATATAGTATTCATGAAGCTTCAAATTAGACTTCTTATCAATTAGTTTTTCCATTTAATCCATATTTAATTCTTAACAAGGGCTCAAACTTTACTTAATATGTGTAATTACCTCATGATTCGTATTTTTTTCAATAAAATTTGGTTAGCATTTCAAAGTTTTTATTCGATGAGAACTCTAAGTTCAACATTAATCTACATGACATATATTTTTCTTAATTTTCAATACATCAATTACCTCAAAATTCTTTGCCAAAAATGTTTCGATATTTTCTCAAATCGCTGCCGATAGATTCCCCTTAAGGTTTCTTAAATTTTTGCGGGTCCGGTGAACTATAGGGACACACGAATTTCTTAGTGATTTTGCGACAAATCGATAGTACTCACCTAGTTTGAGGATTATCCGTCGAAAAATTTGCCGGTTATACACAATTTACAGAGAAATGTCCAAAAAAAAATTTTTCTCCGCCACTTGAACCATCACTTTTGGACCAAATATTTTATACAAACAACCGTTTAAACGTATCACACTGAACGGGAAAGTGATGAACGCCCGTCAAAAATCATCATATTACACCGAATTTGTAGTAAATATATAATGATTCCCCTTCTTGAATAACCTGATATGCACGTTACAAAGTATTGGATA